>JAWNOQ010000197.1:0-100463 GCA_035045865.1 Drosophila austrosaltans
CTCCGTGAATCTCTGTTGATTCTACTCCACCGAAGTTTAAAAAATGCGAAAATATAGTGTGTTTTTGAAGCGTGTCCAATTTACTAAGTATTCCAAATTTTATTGTATTTTTTACAACAAATAACTAAAAATTGATCTACTTTTTGAATAAAGTAAAAATATTCAAGATCAATTGTTAAATTCGGTCAATATTCATCTTCAAAGTTGCAAGTTTTTGTAAAAATTGTACATTTTTTTCATACTTGAAAAATGTCTCCACTTTGAGATGATGTAGCACCCACTATTCTCTATCGGACTTTAAAAAACATTTTGTATCCATAAGTTCAAAAGTATTATCTGTGAATTTCACTTTTTATTTACTGCCACCATTTTATATCCGTGTTGCAAACTGCACTTCACTAGTGCCAAAGTTGTTATAATGATATTAATTGATAAATAATTATATTAAATCATATGATATTTAGGTATTTATTCCATATTAAATAATTAATATGCGGTTGGTTTCATTTAATTTATTTCGATATCAATTTAATATATTTAGGTTTAGTTCATTATTAGAAAATTAACCAAAACAAAAAATCACTTTTTTAAAAAAACTAGTTAACGGCCGAGATATGAGACCTATAGTTTTTTCTGTTTTACACACTTATGTTCGGACATAGTAAATTTTTTGCCGTTGTGTTGAAATTTCCAAAAAATAGTGTAGTAGAAATCTGCCTCTTTCCGTCAATTCCTTTTAATTTCAGTTTTTGCAATATATGCTTTCCAATGATTTTGGTTCATTATAAATATGTAAATATCAAATAATACTTTGCCGAATTTGCATCCTTGTACTTGGAACGCGTTTTTAACGTGAGGTTGCATTAATTTTTTTAATTTTTCACTAGTGTTGTGATAATGTTCACTTTTCTTTCTACTCACGTGTGATTGTTATGATTATATATCATGGGGGGATGAATCTCCCCGTGAATCTCTGTTGATTCTCTCCACCGAAGTTTAAAAAATGCGAAAATATAGTGTGTTTTTGAAGCCTGCCCAATTTACTAAGTATTCCAAATGTTATTGTATTTTTTACAACAAATAACTAAAAATTGATCTACTTTTTGAATAAAGTAAAAATATTCAAGAACAACTGTTTAATTCGGTCAATATTAATTTTCAAAGTTGCAAGTTTTTGTAAAAATTGTACATTTTTTCATACTTGAAAAATGTCTCCACTTTGAGATGATGTAGCACCCACAATTCTAATCGGATTTTAAAAACATTTTATATCCATAAGTTCTAAAGTATTATCTGTGAATTTCATCTTTTACTTGCCGCCACCATTTTACATCCGTGATGCAAACTGCACTTCACTAGTGCCAAAGTTGTTATAATGATATTAATTGATAAATAATTATATTTAATCATATGATATTTAGGGTATTTATTCCATATTAAATAATTAATATGCGGTTGGTTTCAGATTTTAAGTTTATTCGATATCAATTTAATATATTTAGGTCTAGTTCATTATTAGAAAATTAACCAAACAAAAATCACTTCTTTAAAAACTATTAACGGCCGAGATATGAGACCTATAGTTTTTCTGTTTTACACACTTATATTCGGACATAATATATTTTTTGCCGTTGTGTTGAAATCTCCAAAAATAGTGTAGTAGTAATCTGCCTCTTTCCGTCAATTCCTTTTAATTTAAGTTTTTGCAATATATGCTCTCCAATGATTTTGGTTCATTATAAATATGTAAATATCAAATAATACTTTGCCGAATTTGCATCCTTGTACCTGGAACGCGTTTTTAACGTGAGGTTGCATTAATTTTTTTAATTTTTCACAATGTTGTGAATGTTCCCTCTATCACGTGTATATGATTATATCGTGAATCTCGGTGAATCTCTGTTGATTCTACTCCACCGAAGTTTAAAAAATGCGAAAATATAGTGTGTTTTTGAAGCCTGCCCAATTTACTAAGTATTCCAAATTTTATTGTATTTTTTACAACAAATAACTAAAAATTGATCTACTTTTTGAATAAAGTAAAAAATATTCAAGAACAATTGTTTAATTCGGTCAATATTCATTTACAAAGTTGCAAGTTTTTGTAAAAATTGTACATTTTTTCATACTTGAAAAATGTCTCCACTTTGAGATGATGTAGCACCCACAATTCTAATCGGATTTTAAAAACATTTTATATCCATAAGTTCTAAAGTATTATCTGTGAATTTCACCTTTTACTTGCCGCCACCATTTTACATCCGTGTTGCAAACTGCACTTCACTAGTGCCAAAGTTGTTATAATGATATTAATTGATAAATAATTATATTAAATCATATGATATTTAGGTATTTATTCCATATTAAATAATTAATATGCGGTTGGTTTCATTTAATTTATATAAGCTCAATAAAATCCTTTCGATATCTATTTAATATATTTAGGTCTTAGTTCATTATTAGAATATTAACCAAACAAAAATCACTTCTTTAAAAACTATTAACGGCCGCTATTTGAGACCTATCGTTTTTCTGTTTTACACACTTATGTTCGGACTTAGTAAATTTTTTGCCGTTTTGTTGAAATCTCCAAAAATGGTGTAGTAGTAATCTGCCTCTTTTCCGTCAATTCCTTTTCATTTCAGTTTTTGCAATATATGCTCTCCAATGATTTTGCTTCATAAAAAATATGTAAATATCAAATAATACTTTGCCGAATTTGCATCCTTGTACCTGGAACGCGTTTTTAACGTGAAGTTGCCTTAATTTTTTTAACTTTTGACAAATTTGCTCAAAAAATGTAAAAATAATTTTGGCTGATAGGTGAATGTTCCCTCTACCACGTGTATATGATTATATCTTGAATCTCCGTGAATCTCTGTTGATTCTACTCCACCGAAGTTTAAAAAAATGCGAAAATATAGTGTGTTTTTGAAGCGTGTCCAATTTACTAAGTATTCCAAATTTTATTGTATTTTTTACAACAAATAACTAAAAATTGTTATACTTTTTGAATAAAGTAAAAATATTCAAGATCAATTGTTTAATTCGGTCAATATTCATCTTACAAAGTTGCAAGTTTTTTTAAAAATTGTACATTTTTTTCATACTTGAAAAATGTTTCCACTTTGAGATGATGTAGCACCCACTATTCTTATCGGACTTTAAAAACATTTTGTATCCATAAGTTCCAAAGTATTATCTGTGAATTTCACCTTTTACTTGCCGCCACCATTTTACATCCGTGTTGCAAACTGCACTTCACTAGTGCCAAAGTTGTTATAATGATATTAATTGATAAATAATTATATTAAATCATATGATATTTAGGTATTTATTCCATATTAAATAATTAATATGCGGTTGGTTTCATTTAATTTATATAAGTTTCCTTTCGATATCTATTTAATATATTTAGGTCTTGTTCATTATTAGAATATTAACCAAACAAAAATCACTTCTTTAAAAACTATTAACGGCCGATATTTGAGACCTATCGTTTTCCTGTTTTACACACTTATGTTCAGACATAGTAAATATTTTGCCGTTTTGTTGAAATCTCCAAAAATAGTGTAGTATTAGTCTGTCTCTTTTCGTCAATTCCTTTTAATTTCAGTTTTTGCAATATATGCTCTCCAATGATTTTGCTTCATAATAAATATGTGAATATCAAATAATACTTTGCCAAATTTGCATCCTTGTACCTGGAACGCGTTTTTAACGTAAAGTTGCATTAATTTTTTTAATTTTTGACAAATTTACGCAAAAAATCGCAAGACTACACTATATAGGTCTAGATAGGTGAATGTTCCCTCTACCACGTGTATATGATTATATCGTGTAAATCTCTGTTGATTCTACTCTACCGAAGTTTAAAAAATGCGAAAATATAGTGTGTTTTTGAAGCGTGTCCAATTTACTAAGTATTCCAAATTTTATTGTATTTTTTTACAACAAATAACTAAAAATTGATCTACTTTTTGAATAAAGTAAAAATATTCAAGAACAATTGTTTAATTCGGTCAATATTCATTTACAAAGTTGCAAGTTTTTGTAAAAATTGTACATTTTTTCATACTTGAAAAATGTCTCCACTTTGAGATGATGTAGCACCCACAATTCTAATCGGATTTTAAAAACATTTTATATCCATAAGTTCTAAAGTATTATCTGTGAATTTCACTTTTTACTTACCGCCACCATTTTACATCCGTGTTGCAAACTGCACTTCACTAGTGCCAAAGTTGTTATAATGATATTAATTGATAAATAATTATATTAAATCATATGATATTTAGGTATTTATTCCATATTAAATAATTAATATGCGGTTGGTTTCATTTAATTGATATAAGCTTCCTTTCGATATCTATTTAATATATTTAGGTCTTGTTCATTATTAGAATATTAACCAAACAAAAATCACTTCTTTAAAAACTATTAACGGCCGCTATTTGAGACCTATCGTTTTTCTGTTTTACACACTTATGTTCGGACTTAGTAAATGTTTTGCCGTTTTGTTGAAATCTCCAAAAATGGTGTAGTAGTAATCTGCCTCTTTCCGTCAATTCCTTTTCATTTCAGTTTTTGCAATATATGCTCTCCAATGATTTTGCTTCATAAAAAATATGTAAATATCAAATAATACTTTGCCGAATTTGCATCCTTGTACTCTCCAACGCGTTTTTTTGTCGTGAAGTTGCCTTTAATTTTTTTAACCCTTGACAAATTTGCTCAAAAAATCGCAAAGACTTACACTATATAGGTTCGATAGGTGAATGTTCCCTCTACCACGTGTATATATGATTATATCGTGAATCTCCGTGAATCTCTGTTGATTCTACTCCACCGAAGTTTAAAAAAATGCGAAAATATAGTGTGTTTTAGAAGCGTGTCCAATTTACTAAGTATTCCAAATTTTATTGTATTTTCACAACAAATAACTAAAAATTGTTATACTTTTTGAATAAAGTAAAAATATTCAAGATCAATTGTTTAATTCGGTCAATATTCATCTTCAAAGTTGCAAGTTTTTTAAAAATTGTACATTTTTTTCATACTTGAAAAATGTTTCCACTTTGAGATGATGTCGCACCCACTATTCTTATCGGACTTTAAAAACATTTTGTATCCATAAGTTCTAAAGTATTATCTGTGAATTTCACTTTTTACTTTACTGCCACCATTTTACATCCGTGTTGCAAACTGCACTTCACTAGTGCCAAAGTTGTTATAATGATATTAATTGATAAATAATTATATTAAATCATATGATATTTAGATATTTATTCCATATTAAATAATTAATATGCGGTTGGTTTCATTTAATTTATATAAGCTTCCTTTCGATATCTATTTAATATATTTAGGTCTTGTTCATTATTAGAATATTAACCAAACAAAAATCACTTCTTTAAAAACTATTAACGGCCGATATTTGAGACCTATCGTTTTCCTGTTTTACACACTTATGTTCAGACATAGTAAATATTTTGCCGTTTTGTTGAAATCTCCAAAAATAGTGTAGTCATTAGTCTGTCTCTTTTCGTCAATTCTTTTTAATTTCAGTTTTTGCAATATATGCTCTCCGTAATGATTTTGCTTCATAATAAATATGTGAATATCAAATAATACTTTGCCAAATTTGCATCCTTGTACCTGGAACGCGTTTTTAACGTAAAGTTGCATTAATTTTTTTAATTTTTGACAAATTTACGCAAAAAAAATCGCAAGACTACACTATATAGGTCTGATAGGTGAATGTTCCCTCTACCACGTGTATATGATTATATCGTGAATCTCTGTTGATTCTACTCTACCGAAGTTTAAAAAATGCGAAAATATAGTGTGTTTTTGAAGCGTGTCCAATTTACTAAGTATTCCAAATTTTATTGTATTTTTTACAACAAATAACTAAAAATTGATCTACTTTTTGAATAAAGTAAAAATATTCAAGAACAATTGTTTAATTCGGTCAATATTCATTTACAAAGTTGCAAGTTTTTGTAAAAATTGTACATTTTTTCATACTTGAAAAATGTCTCCACTTTGAGATGATGTAGCACCCACAATTCTAATCGGATTTTAAAAACATTTTATATCCATAAGTTCTAAAGTATTATCTGTGAATTTCACATTTTACTTACCGCCACCATTTTACATCCGTGTTGCAAACTGCACTTCACTAGTGCCAAAGTTGTTATAATGATATTAATTGATAAATAATTATATTAAATCATATGATATTTAGGTATTTATTCCATATTAAATAATTAATATGCGGTTGGTTTCATTTAATTTATATAAGCTTCCTTTCGATATCTATTTAATATATTTAGGTCTTGTTCATTATTAGAATATTAACCAAACAAAAATCACTTCTTTAAAAACTATTAACGGCCGCTATTTGAGACCTATCGTTTTTCTGTTTTACACACTTATGTTCGGACTTAGTAAATGTTTTGCCGTTTTGTTGAAATCTCCAAAAATGGTGTAGTAGTAATCTGCCTCTTTCCGTCAATTCCTTTTCATTTCAGTTTTTGCAATATATGCTCTCCAATGATTTTGCTTCATAAAAAATATGTAAATATCAAATAATACTTTGCCGAATTTGCATCCTTGTACCTGGAACGCGTTTTTAACGTGAAGTTGCCTTAATTTTTTTAACTTTTGACAAATTTGAATGTGAATGTTCCCTCTACCACGTGTATATGATTATATCGTGAATCTCCGTGAATCTCTGTTGATTCTACTCCACCGAAGTTTAAAAAATGCGAAAATATAGTTTGTTTTTGAAGCGTGTCCAATTTACTAAGTATTCCAAATTTTATTGTATTTTTTACAACAAATAACTAAAAATTGTTATACTTTTTGAATAAAGTAAAAATATTCAAGATCAATTGTTTAATTCGGTCAATATTCATCTTCAAAGTTGCAAGTTTTTTTAAAAATTGTACATTTTTTTCATACTTGAAAAATGTTTCCACTTTGAGATGATGTAGCACCCACTATTCTTATCGGACTTTAAAAACATTTTGTATCCATAAGTTCTAAAGTATTATCTGTGAATTTCACTTTTTACTTACCGCCACCATTTTACATCCGTGTTGCAAACTGCACTTCACTAGTGCCAAAGTTGTTATAATGATATTAATTGATAAATAATTATATTAAATCATATGATATTTAGGTATTTATTCCATATTAAATAATTAATATGCGGTTGGTTTCATTTAATTTATATAAGCTTCCTTTCGATATCTATTTAATATATTTAGGTCTTGTTCATTATTAGAATATTAACCAAACAAAAATCACTTCTTTAAAAACTATTAACGGCCGATATTTGAGACCTATCGTTTTCCTGTTTTACACACTTATGTTCAGACATAGTAAATATTTTGCCGTTTTGTTGAAATCTCCAAAAATAGTGTAGTATTAGTCTGTCTCTTTTCGTCAATTCCTTTTAATTTCAGTTTTTGCAATATATGCTCTCCAATGATTTTGCTTCATAATAAATATGTGAATATCAAATAATACTTTGCCAAATTTGCATCCTTGTACCTGGAACGCGTTTTTAACGTAAAGTTGCATTAATTTTTTTAATTTTTGACAAATTTACGCAAAAAATCGCAAGACTACACTATATAGGTCTGATAGGTGAATGTTCCCTCTACCACGTGTATATGATTATATCGTGAACGTGAATCTCTGTTGATTCTACTCTACCGAAGTTTAAAAAATGCGAAAATATAGTGTGTTTTTGAAGCGTGTCCAATTTACTAAGTATTCCAAATTTTATTGTATTTTTTACAACAAATAACTAAAAATTGATCTACTTTTTGAATAAAGTAAAAATATTCAAGAACAATTGTTTAATTCGGTCAATATTCATTTACAAAGTTGCAAGTTTTTGTAAAAATTGTACATTTTTTCATACTTGAAAAATGTCTCCACTTTGAGATGATGTAGCACCCACAATTCTAATCGGATTTTAAAAACATTTTATATCCATAAGTTCTAAAGTATTATCTGTGAATTTCACTTTTTACTTACCGCCACCATTTTACATCCGTGTTGCAAACTGCACTTCACTAGTGCCAAAGTTGTTATAATGATATTAATTGATAAATAATTATATTAAATCATATGATATTTAGGTATTTATTCCATATTAAATAATTAATATGCGGTTGGTTTCATTTAATTTATATAAGCTTCCTTTCGATATCTATTTAATATATTTAAGTCTTGTTCATTATTAGAATATTAACCAAACAAAAATCACTTCTTTAAAAACTATTAACGGCCGATATTTGAGACCTATCGTTTTTCTGTTTTACACACTTATGTTCGGACATAGTAAATTTTTTGCCGTTTTGTTGAAATCTCCAAAAATGGTGTAGTAGTAATCTGCCTCTTTCCGTCAATTCCTTTTCATTTCAGTTTTTGCAATATATGCTCTCCAATGATTTTGGTTCATTATAAATATGTAAATATCAAATAATACTTTGCCGAATTTGCATCCTTGTACTTGGAACGCGTTTTTAACGTGAGGTTGCATTAATTTTTTTAATTTTTCACAGTGTTGTGAATGTTCCCTCTATCACGTGTATATGATTATATCGTGAATCTCCGTGAATCTCTGTTGATTCTACTCCACCGAAGTTTAAAAATGCGAAAATTTAGTGTGTTTTTAAAGCGTGTCCAATTTACTAAGTATTCCAAATTTGATTGTATTTTTTACAACAAATAACTAAAAATTGATATACTTTTTGAATGAAGTAAAAATATTCAAGATCAACTGTTTAATTCGGTCAATATTCATTTTAAAAGTTGCAAGTGTTTGTAAAAAATGTACATTTTTTTCATACTTGAAAAATGTCTCCACTTTGAGATGATGTAGCACCCACAATTCTAATCGGATTTTAAAAACATTTTATATCCATAAGTTCTAAAGTATTATCTGTGAATTTCACCTTTTACTTGCCGCCACCATTTTACATCCGTGTTGCAAACTGCACTTCACTAGTGCCAAAGTTGTTATAATGATATTAATTGATAAATAATTATATTAAATCATATGATATTTAGGTATTTATTCCATATTAAATAATTAATATGCGGTTGGTTTCATTTAATTTATTCGATATCAATTTAATATATTTAGGTCTAGTTCATTATTAGAAAATTAACCAAACAAAAATCACTTCTTTAAAAACTATTAATGGCCGAGATATGAGACCTATAGTTATCTGTTTTACACACTTATGTTCGGACATAATAAATTTTTTGCCGTTGTGTTGAAATCTCCAAAAATAGTGTAGTAGTAATCTGCCTCTTTCCGTCAATTCCTTTTAATTTCAGTTTTTGCAATATATGCTCTCCAATGATTTTGGTTCATTATAAATATCAAATAATACTTTGCCGAATTTGCATCCTTGTACCTGGAACGCGTTTTTAACGTGAGGTTGCATTAATTTTTTTAATTTTTCACAATGTTGTGAATGTTCCCTCTACCACGTGTATATGATTATATCGTGAATCTCCGTGAATCTCTGTTGATTCTACTCTACCGAAGTTTAAAAAATGCGAAAATATAGTGTGTTTTTGAAGCGTGCCCAATTTACTAAGTATTCCAAATTTTATTGTATTTTTTACAACAAATAACTAAAAATTGATCTACTTTTTGAATAAAGTAAAAATATTCAAGATCAATTGTTTAATTCGGTCAATATTCATTTACAAAGTTGCAATTTTTTGTAAAAATTGTACATTTTTTCATACTTGAAAAATGTCTCCACTTTGAGATGATGTAGCACCCACAATTCTAATCGGATTTTAAAAACATTTTATATCCATAAGTTCTAAAGTATTATCTGTGAATTTCACCTTTTACTTGCCGCCACCATTTTACATCCGTGTTGCAAACTGCACTTCACTAGTGCCAAAGTTGTTATAATGATATTAATTGATAAATAATTATATTAAATCATATGATATTTAGGTATTTATTCCATATTAAATAATTAATATGCGGTTGGTTTCATTTAATTTATATAAGCTTCCTTTCGATATCTATTTAATATATTTAGGTCTTGTTCATTATTAGAATATTAACCAAACAAAAATCACTTCTTTAAAAACTATTAACGGCCGATATTTGAGACCTATCGTTTTTCTGTTTTACACACTTATGTTCGGACATAGTAGAATTTTTTGCCGTTTTGTTGAAATCTCCAAAAATGGTGTAGTAGTAATCTGCCTCTTTCCGTCAATTCCTTTTCATTTCAGTTTTTGCAATATATGCTCTCCAATGATTTTGGTTCATAAAATATGTAAATATCAAATAATACTTTGCCGAATTTGCATCCTTGTACCTGGAACGCGTTTTTAACGTGAAGTTGCCTTAATTTTTTTAACTTTTGACAAATTTGAATGTGAATGTTCCCTCTACCACGTGTATATGATTATATCGTGAATCTCCGTGAATCTCTGTTGATTCTACTCCACCGAAGTTTAAAAAATGCGAAAATATAGTGTGTTTTTGAAGCGTGTCCAATTTACTAAGTATTCCAAATTTTATTGTATTTTTTACAACAAATAACTAAAAATTGATCTACTTTTTGAATAAAGTAAAAATATTCAAGATCAATTGTTTAATTCGGTCAATATTCATCTTACAAAGTTGCAAGTTTTTTTAAAAATTGTACATTTTTTTCATACTTGAAAAATGTATCCACTTTGAGATGATGTAGCACCCACTATTCTAATCGGACTTTAAAAACATTTTGTATCCATAAGTTCTAAAGTATTATCTGTGAATTTCACTTTTTACTTACCGCCACCATTTTACATCCGTGTTGCAAACTGCACTTCACTAGTGCCAAAGTTGTTATAATGATATTAATTGATAAATAATTATATTAAATCATATGATATTTAGGTATTTATTGCATATTAAATAATTAATATGCGGTTGGTTTCATTTAATTTATATAAGCTTCCTTTCGATATCTATTTAATATATTTAGGTCTTGTTCATTATTAGAATATTAACCAAACAAAAATCACTTCTTTAAAAACTATTAACGGCCGATATTTGAGACCTATCGTTTTCCTGTTTTACACACTTATGTTCAGACATAGTAAATATTTTGCCGTTTTGTTGAAATCTCCAAAAATAGTGTAGTATTAGTCTGTCTCTTTTCGTCAATTCCTTTTAATTTCAGTTTTTGCAATATATGCTCTCCAATGATTTTGCTTCATAATAAATATGTGAATATCAAATAATACTTTGCCAAATTTGCATCCTTGTACCTGGAACGCGTTTTTAACGTAAAGTTGCCTTAATTTTTTTAATTTTTGACAAATTTGCGCAAAAAATCGCAAGACTACACTATATAGGTCTGATAGGTGAATGTTCCCTCTACCACGTGTATATGATTATATCGTGAATCTCCGTGAATCTCTGTTGATTCTACTCCACCGAAGTTTAAAAAATGCGAAAATATAGTGTGTTTTTGAAGCGTGTCCAATTTACTAAGTATTCCAAATTTTATTGTATTTTTTACAACAAATAACTAAAAATTGATCTACTTTTTGAATAAAGTAAAAATATTCAAGAACAATTGTTTAATTCGGTCAATATTCATTTTCAAAGTTGCAAGTTTTTGTAAAAATTGTACATTTTTTTCATACTTGAAAAATGTCTCCACTTTGAGATGATGTAGCACCCACAATTCTAATCGGATTTTAAAAACATTTTGTATCCATAAGTTCTAAAGTATTATCTGTGAATTTCACTTTTTACTTACCGCCACCATTTTACATCCGTGTTGCAAACTGCACTTCACTAGTGCCAAAGTTGTTATAATGATATTAATTGATAAATAATTATATTAAATCATATGATATTTAGGTATTTATTCCATATTAAATAATTAATATGCGGTTGGTTTCATTTAATTTATATAAGCTTCCTTTCGATATCTATTTAATATATTTAGGTCTTGTTCATTATTAGAATATTAACCAAACAAAAATCACTTCTTTAAAAACTATTAACGGCCGATATTTGAGACCTATCGTTTTTCTGTTTTACACACTTATGTTCGGACATAGTAAATTTTTTGCCGTTTTGTTGAAATCTCCAAAAATGGTGTAGTAGTAATCTGCCTCTTTCCGTCAATTCCTTTTAATTTCAGTTTTTGCAATATATGCTCTCCAATGATTTTGGTTCATTATAAATATGTAAATATCAAATAATACTTTGCCGAATTTGCATCCTTGTACTTGGAACGCGTTTTTAACGTGAGGTTGCATTAATTTTTTTAATTTTTCACAAGTGTTAAAAAAAAAGGTGAATGTTCCCTCTACCACGTGTATATGATTATATCGTGAATCTCCGTGAATCTCTGTTGATTCTACTCCACCGAAGTTTAAAAATGCGAAAATTTAGTGTGTTTTTGAAGCGTGTCCAATTTACTAAGTATTCCAAATTTTATTGTATTTTTTACAACAAATAACTAAAAATTGATCTACTTTTTGAATAAAGTAAAAATATTCAAGATCAATTGTTTAATTCGGTCAATATTCATTTTCAAAGTTGCAAGTTTTTGTAAAAATTGTACATTTTTTTCATACTTGAAAAATGTCTCCACTTTGAGATGATGTAGCACCCACAATTCTAATCGGATTTTAAAAACATTTTATATCCATAAGTTCTAAAGTATTATCTGTGAATTTCACCTTTTACTTGCCGCCACCATTTTACATCCGTGTTGCAAACTGCACTTCACTAGTGCCAAAGTTGTTATAATGATATTAATTGATAAATAATTATATTAAATCATATGATATTTAGGTATTTATTCCATATTAAATAATTAATATGCGGTTGGTTTCATTTAATTTATATAAGCTTCTCTTTCGATATCAATTTAATATATTTAGGTCTAGTTCATTATTAGAAAATTAACCAAACAAAAATCACTTCTTTAAAAACTATTAACGGCCGAGATATGAGACCTATCGTTTTTCTGTTTTACACACTTATGTTCGGACATAATAAATTTTTTGCCGTTGTGTTGAAATCTCCAAAAATAGTGTAGTAGTAATCTGCCTCTTTCCGTCAATTCCTTTTAATTTCAGTTTTTGCAATATATGCTCTCCAATGATTTTGGTTCATAAAAAATATAAATATCAAATAATACTTTGCCGAATTTGCATCCTTGTACCTGGAACGCGTTTTTAACGTGAGGTTGCATTAATTTTTTTAATTTTTCACAAATTTGTTGTGAATGTTCCATCTACCACGTGTATATGATTATATCGTGAATCTCCGTGAATCTCTGTTGATTCTACTCCACCGAAGTTTAAAAAATGCGAAAATATAGTGTGTTTTTGAAGCGTGTCCAATTTACTAAGTATTCCAAATTTTATTGTATTTTTTACAACAAATAACTAAAAATTGATATACTTTTTGAATAAAGTAAAAATATTCAAGATCAATTGTTTAATTCGGTCAATATTCATCTTCAAAGCTGCAAGTTTTTTTAAAAATTGTACATTTTTTTCATACTTGAAAAATGTTTCCACTTTGAGATGATGTAGCACCCACTATTCTTATCGGACTTTAAAAACATTTTGTATCCATAAGTTCTAAAGTATTATCTGTGAATTTCACTTTTTACTTACCGCCACCATTTTACATCCGTGTTGCAAACTGCACTTCACTAGTGCCAAAGTTGTTATAATGATATTAATTGATAAATAATTATATTAAATCATATGATATTTAGGTATTTATTCCATATTAAATAATTAATATGCGGTTGGTTTCATTTAATTTATATAAGCTTCCTTTCGATATCTATTTAATATATTTAGGTCTTGTTCATTATTAGAATATTAACCAAACAAAAATCACTTCTTTAAAAACTATTAACGGCCGATATTTGAGACCTATCGTTTTCCTGTTTTACACACTTATGTTCAGACATAGTAAATATTTTGCCGTTTTGTTGAAATCTCCAAAAATAGTGTAGTATTAGTCTGTCTCTTTTCGTCAATTCCTTTTAATTTCAGTTTTTGCAATATATGCTCTCCAATGATTTTGCTTCATAATAAATATGTGAATATCAAATAATACTTTGCCAAATTTGCATCCTTGTACCTGGAACGCGTTTTTAACGTAAAGTTGCCTTATTTTTTTTTAATTTTTGACAAATTTGCGCAAAAAATCGCAAGACTACACTATATAGGTCTGATAGGTGAATGTTCCCTCTACCACGTGTATATGATTATATCGTGAGATCTCTGTTGATTCTACTCTACCGAAGTTTAAAAAATGCGAAAATATAGTGTGTTTTTGAAGCGTGTCCAATTTACTAAGTATTCCAAATTTTATTGTATTTTTTACAACAAATAACTAAAAATTGATCTACTTTTTGAATAAAGTAAAAATATTCAAGAACAATTGTTTAATTCGGTCAATATTCATTTACAAAGTTGCAAGTTTTTGTAAAAATTGTACATTTTTTCATACTTGAAAAATGTCTCCACTTTGAGATGATGTAGCACCCACAATTCTAATCGGATTTTAAAAACATTTTATATCCATAAGTTCTAAAGTATTATCTGTGAATTTCACCTTTTACTTGCCGCCACCATTTTACATCCGTGTTGCAAACTGCACTTCACTAGTGCCAAAGTTGTTATAATGATATTAATTGATAAATAATTATATTAAATCATATGATATTTAGGTATTTATTCCATATTAAATAATTAATATGCGGTTGGTTTCATTTAATTTATATAAGCTTCCTTTCGATATCTATTTAATATATTTAAGTCTTGTTCATTATTAGAATATTAACCAAACAAAAATCACTTCTTTAAAAACTATTAACGGCCGATATTTGAGACCTATCGTTTTTCTGTTTTACACACTTATGTTCGGACATAGTAAATTTTTTGCCGTTTTGTTGAAATCTCCAAAAATGGTGTAGTAGTAATCTGCCTCTTTCCGTCAATTCCTTTTCATTTCAGTTTTTGCAATATATGCTCTCCAATGATTTTGGTTCATTATAAATATGTAAATATCAAATAATACTTTGCCGAATTTGCATCCTTGTACTTGGAACGCGTTTTTAACGTGAGGTTGCATTAATTTTTTTAATTTTTCACAGTGTTGTGAATGTTCCCTCTATCACGTGTATATGATTATATCGTGAATCTCCGTGAATCTCTGTTGATTCTACTCCACCGAAGTTTAAAAAAAGAGAGGAGGAAAAAGGAGAGGAAAGAAAAGGAGGAAAGAGGGAAGGGGGAGGGAAGAAAAAATGCGAAAATTTAGTGTGTTTTTAAAGCGTGTCCAATTTACTAAGTATTCCAAATTTGATTGTATTTTTTACAACAAATAACTAAAAATTGATATACTTTTTGAATGAAGTAAAAATATTCAAGATCAACTGTTTAATTCGGTCAATATTCATTTTAAAAGTTGCAAGTGTTTGTAAAAAATGTACATTTTTTTCATACTTGAAAAATGTCTCCACTTTGAGATGATGTAGCACCCACAATTCTAATCGGATTTTAAAAACATTTTATATCCATAAGTTCTAAAGTATTATCTGTGAATTTCACCTTTTACTTGCCGCCACCATTTTACATCCGTGTTGCAAACTGCACTTCACTAGTGCCAAAGTTGTTATAATGATATTAATTGATAAATAATTATATTAAATCATATGATATTTAGGTATTTATTCCATATTAAATAATTAATATGCGGTTGGTTTCATTTAATTTATTCGATATCAATTTAATATATTTAGGTCTAGTTCATTATTAGAAAATTAACCAAACAAAAATCACTTCTTTAAAAACTATTAACGGCCGAGATATGAGACCTATAGTTATCTGTTTTACACACTTATGTTCGGACATAATAAATTTTTTGCCGTTGTGTTGAAATCTCCAAAAATAGTGTAGTAGTAATCTGCCTCTTTCCGTCAATTCCTTTTAATTTCAGTTTTTGCAATATATGCTCTCCAATGATTTTGGTTCATATAAATATGTAAATATCAAATAATACTTTGCCGAATTTGCATCCTTGTACCTGGAACGCGTTTTTAACGTGAGGTTGCATTAATTTTTTTAATTTTTGACAAATTTGAAAAAACGCATGGTCACTATATAGGTCTGATGGTGAATGTTCCCTCTACCACGTGTATATGATTATATCGTGAATCTCCGTGAATCTCTGTTGATTCTACTCCACCGAAGTTTAAAAAATGCGAAAATATAGTGTGTTTTTGAAGCGTGTCCAATTTACTAAGTATTCCAAATTTTATTGTATTTTTTACAACAAATAACTAAAAATTGATATACTTTTTGAATAAAGTAAAAATATTCAAGATCAATTGTTTAATTCGGTCAATATTCATTTTCAAAGTTGCAAGTTTTTGTAAAAATTGTACATTTTTTCATACTTGAAAAATGTCTCCACTTTGAGATGATGTAGCACCCACTATTCTTATCGGACTTTAAAAACATTTTGTATCCATAAGTTCTAAAGTATTATCTGTGAATTTCACTTTTTACTTACCGCCACCATTTTACATCCGTGTTGCAAACTGCACTTCACTAGTGCCAAAGTTGTTATAATGATATTAAGTGATAAATAATTATATTAAATCATATGATATTTAGGTATTTATTCCATATTAAATAATTAATATGCGGTTGGTTTCATTTAATTTATAAAAGCTTCCTTTCGATATCTATTTAATATATTTAGGTCTTGTTCATTATTAGAAAATTAACCAAACAAAAATCACTTCTTTTAAAACTATTAACGGCCGATATTTGAGACCTATCGTTTTCCTGTTTTACACACTTATGTTCAGACATAGTAAATTTTTTGCCGTTTTGTTGAAATCTCCAAAAATAGTGTAGTAGTAATCTGCCTCTTTCCGTCAATTCCTTTTAATTTCAGTTTTTGCAATATATGCTCTCCAATGATTTTGCTTCATTATAAATATGTAAATATAAAAAAATACTTTGCCAAATTCGCATCCTTGTACCTGGAACGCGTTTTTAACGTGAGGTTGCATTAATTTTTTTAATTTTTGACAAATTTGCGCAAAAAATCGCAAGACTACACTATATAGGTCTGATAGGTGAATGTTCCCTCTACCACGTGTATATGATTATATCGTGAATCTCCGTGAATCTCTGTTGATTCTACTCCACCGAAGTTTAAAAAATGCGAAAATATAGTGTGATATTGAAGCGTGTCCAATTTACTAAGTATTCCAAATTTTATTGTATTTTTTTCAACAAATAACTAAAAATTATTACTTTTTGGATAAAGTAAAAATATTCAAGATCAATTGTTTAATTCGGTCAATATTCATTTACAAAGTTGCAAGTTTTTGTAAAAATTGTACATTTTTTCATACTTGAAAAATGTCTCCACTTTGAGATGATGTAGCACCCACTTTTCTTATCGGACTTTAAAAACATTTTGTATCCATAAGTTCTAAAGTATTATCTGTGAATTTCACTTTTTACTTACCGCCACCATTTTACATCCGTGTTGCAAACTGCACTTCACTAGTGCCAAAGTTGTTATAATGATATTAATTGATAAATAATTATATTAAATCATATGATATTTAGGTATTTATTCCATATTAAATAATTAATATGCGGTTGGTTTCTTTTAATTTATATAAGCTTCCTTTCGATATCAATTTAATATATTTAGGTCTTGCTCATTATTAGAAAATTAACCAAACAAAAATCACTTCTTTAAAAACTATTAACGGCCGAGATATGAGACCTATAGTTTTTCTGTTTTACACACTTATGTTCGGACATAGTAAATTTTTTGCCGTTTTGTTGAAATCTCCAAAAATAGTGTAGTAGTAATCTGCCTCTTTCCGTCAATTCCTTTTAATTTCAGTTTTTGCAATATATGCTCTCCAATGATTTTGGTTCATTATAAATATGTAAATATCAAATAATACTTTGCCGAATTTGCATCCTTGTACATGGAACGCGTTTTTAACGTGAGGTTGCATTAATTTTTTTAATTTTTGACAAATTTGCGCAAAAAATCGCAAGACTACACTATATAGGTCTGATAGGTGAATGTTCCCTCTACCACGTGTATATGATTATATCGTGAATCTCCGTGAATCTCTGTTGATTCTACTCCACCGAAGTTTAAAAAATGCGAAAATATAGTGTGTTATTGAAGCGTGTCCAATTTACTAAGTATTCCAAATTTTATTGTATTTTTTTCAACAAATAACTAAAAATTTAGTAACTTTTTGGATAAAGTAAAAATATTCAAGATCAATTGTTTAATTCGGTCAATATTCATTTACAAAGTTGCAAGTTTTTGTAAAAATTGTACATTTTTTCATACTTGAAAAATGTCTCCACTTTGAGATGATGTAGCACCCACTTTTCTTATCGGACTTTAAAAACATTTTGTATCCATAAGTTCTAAAGTATTATTGTGAATTTCACTTTTTACTTACCGCCACCATTTTACATCCGTGTTGCAAACTGCACTTCACTAGTGCCAAAGTTGTTATAATGATATTAATTGATAAATAATTATATTAAATCATATGATATTTAGGTATTTATTCCATATTAAATAATTAATATGCGGTTGGTTTCTTTTAATTTATATAAGCTTCCTTTCGATATCAATTTAATATATTTAGGTCTTGCTCATTATTAGAAAATTAACCAAACAAAAATCACTTCTTTAAAAACTATTAACGGCCGAGATATGAGACCTATAGTTTTTCTGTTTTACACACTTATGTTCGGACATAGTAAATTTTTTGCCGTTGTGTTGAAATCTCCAAAAATAGTGTAGTAGTAATCTGCCTCTTTCCGTCAATTCCTTTTAATTTCAGTTTTTGCAATATAGCTCTCCAATGATTTTGGTTCATTATAAATATGTAAATATCAAATAATACTTTGCCGAATTTGCATCCTTGTACATGGAACGCGTTTTTAACGTGAGGTTGCATTAATTTTTTTAATTTTTGACAAATTTGCGCAAAAAATCGCAAGACTACACTATATAGGTCTGATAGGTGAATGTTCCCTCTACCACGTGCATATGATTATATCATGAATCTCCGTGAATCTCTGTTGATTCTACTCCACCGAAGTTTAAAAAATGCGAAAATATAGTGTGTTATTGAAGCGTGTCCAATTTACTAAGTATTCCAAATTTTATTGTATTTTTTTCAACAAATAACTAAAAATTTAGTAACTTTTTGAATAAAGTAAAAATATTCAAGATCAATTGTTTAATTCGGTCAATATTCATTTTCAATGTTGCAAGTTTTTGTAAAAATTGTACATTTTTTTCATACTTGAAAAATGTCTCCACTTTGAGATGATGTAGCACCCACTATTCTTATCGGACTTTAAAAACATTTTGTATCCATAAGTTCTAAAGTATTATCTGTGAATTTCACTTTTTACTTACCGCCACCATTTTACATCCGTGTTGCAAACTGCACTTCACTAGTGCCAAAGTTGTTATAATGATATTAAGTGATAAATAATTATGTTAAAACATATGAAATTTAGGTATGTATTACATATTAAATAATTAATATGCGGTTGGTTTCATTTAATTTATAAAAGCTTCCTTTCGATATCTATTTAATATATTTAAGTCTTGTTCATTATTAGAAAATTAGCCAAACAAAAATCACTTCTTTTAAAACTATTAACGGCCGAGATATGAGACCTATCGTTTTCTGTTTTACACACTTATGTTCGGACATAGTAAATTTTTTGCCGTTGTGTTGAAATCTCCAAAAATAGTGTAGTAGTAATCTGCCTCTTTCCGTCAATTCCTTTTAATTTCAGTTTTTGCAATATATGCTCTCCAAAGATTTTGCTTCATTATAAATATGTAAATATCAAAAAATACTTTGCCAAATTCGCATCCTTGTACCTGGAACGCGTTTTTAACGTGAGGTTGCCTTAATTTTTTTAATTTTTGACAAATTTGCGCAAAAAATCGCAAGACTACACTATATAGGTCTGATAGGTGAATGTTCCCTCTACCACGTGTATATGATTATATCGTGAATCTCCGTGAATCTCTGTTGATTCTACTCCACCGAAGTTTAAAAAATGCGAAAATATAGTGTGTTTTTGAAGCGTGTCCAATTTACTAAGTATTCCAAATTTTATTGTATTTTTTTCAACAAATAACTAAAAATTTAGTAACTTTTTGGATAAAGTAAAAATATTCAAGATCAATTGTTTAATTCGGTCAATATTCATTTACAAAGTTGCAAGTTTTTGTAAAAATTGTACATTTTTTCATACTTGAAAAATGTCTCCACTTTGAGATGATGTAGCACCCACTTTTCTTATCGGACTTTAAAAACATTTTGTATCCATAAGTTCTAAAGTATTATCTGTGAATTTCACTTTTTACTTACCGCCACCATTTTACATCCGTGTTGCAAACTGCACTTCACTAGTGCTAAAATTGTTATAATGATATTAATTGATAAATAATTATATTAAATCATATGATATTTAGGTATTTATTCCATATTAAATAATTAATATGCGGTTGGTTTCATTTAATTTATAAAAGCTTCCTTTCGATATCTATTTAATATATTTAAGTCTTGTTCATTATTAGAAAATTAACCAAACAAAAATCACTTCTTTTAAAACTATTAACGGCCGAGATATGAGACCTATCGTTTTTCTGTTTTACACATTTATGTTCGGACATAGTAAATTTTTTGCCGTTGTGTTGAAATCTCCAAAAATAGTGTAGTAGTAATCTGCCTCTTTCCGTCAATTCCTTTTAATTTCAGTTTTTGCAATATATGCTCTCCAATGATTTTGGTTCATTATAAATATGTAAATATCAAATAATACTTTGCCGAATTTGCATCCTTGTACATGGAACGCGTTTTTAACGTGAGGTTGCATTAATTTTTTTAATTTTTGACAAATTTGCGCAAAAAATCGCAAGACTACACTATATAGGTCTGATAGGTGAGTGTTCCCTCCACCACGTGTATATGATTATATCGTGAATCTCCGTGAATCTCTGTTGATTCTACTCCACCGAAGTTTAAAAAATGCGAAAATATAGTGTGTTTTTGAAGCGTGTCCAATTTACTAAGTATTCCAAATTTTATTGTATTTTTTACAACAAATAACTAAAAATTGATCTACTTTTTGAATGAAGTAAAAATATTCAAGATCAACTGTTTAATTCGGTCAATATTCATTTTAAAAGTTGCAAGTTTTTGTAAAAATTGTACATTTTTTTCATACTTGAAAAATGTTTCCACTTTGAGATGATGTAGCACCCACTATTCTTATCGGACTTTAAAAACATTTTGTATCCATAAGTTCTGAAGTATTATCTGTGAATTTCACTTTTTACTTACCGCCACCATTTTACATCCGTGTTGCGAACTGCACTTCACTAGTGCTAAAATTGTTATAATGATATAAATTGATAAATAATTATATTAAATCATATGATATTTAGGTATTTATTCCATATTAAATAATTAATATGCGGTTGGTTTCATTTAATTTATATAAGCTTCCTTTCGATATCTATTTAATATATTTAAGTCTTGTTCATTATTAGAAAATTAACCAAACAAAAATCACTTCTTTAAAAACTATTAACGGCCGAGATATGAGACCTATCGTTTTTCTGTTTTACACACTTATGTTCGGACATAGTAAATTTTTGCCGTTTTGTTGAAATCTCCCAAAATAGTGTAGTAGTAATCTGCCTCTTTCCGTCAATTCCTTTTAATTTCAGTTTTTGCAATATATGCTCTCCAATGATTTTGGTTCATTATAAATATGTAAATATCAAATAATACTTTGCCAAATTTGCATCCTTGTACCTGGAACGCGTTTTTAACGTGAAGTTGCATTAATTTTTTTAATTTTTGACAAATTTGCGCAAAAAATCGCAAGACTACACTATATAGGTCTGATAGGTGAATGTTCCCTCTACCACGTGTATATGATTATATCGTGAATCTCCGTGAATCTCTGTTGATTCTACTCCACCGAAGTTTAAAAAATGCGAAAATATAGTGTGTTTTTGAAGCGTGTCCAATTTACTAAGTATTCCAAATTTTATTGTATTTTTCACAACAAATAACTAAAAATTGATTATACTTTTTGAATAAAGTAAAAACATTCAAGATCAATTGTTTAATTCGGTCAATATTCATTTTCAAAGTTGCAAGTTTTTGTAAAAATTGTACATTTTTTCATACTTGAAAAATGTCTCCACTTTGAGATGATGTAGCACCCACTATTCTTATCGGACTTTAAAAACATTTTGTATCCATAAGTTCTAAAGTATTATCTGTGAATTTCACTTTTTACTTACCGCCACCATTTTACATCCGTATTGCAAACTGCACTTCACTAGTGCTAAAATTGTTATAATGATATAAATTGATAAATAATTATATTAAATCATATGATATTTAGGTATTTATTCCATATTAAATAATTAATATGCGGTTGGTTTCATTTAATTTATATAAGCTTCCTTTCGATATCTATTTAATATATTTAGGTCTTGTTCATTATTAGAAAATTAACCAAACAAAAATCACTTCTTTAAAAACTATTAACGGCCGAGATATGATACCTATCGTTTTTCTGTTTTACACACTTATGTTCGGACATAGTAAATTTTTGCCGTTTTGTTGAAATCTCCCAAAATAGTGTAGTAGTAATCTGCCTCTTTCCGTCAATTCCTTTTAATTTCAGTTTTTGCAATATATGCTCTCCAATGATTTTGGTTCATTATAAATATGTAAATATCAAATAATACTTTGCCGAATTTGCATCCTTGTACCTGGAACGCGTTTTTAACGTGAAGTTGCATTAATTTTTTAATTTTTGACAAATTTGCGCAAAAAATCGCAAGACTACACTATATAGGTCTGATAGGTGAATGTTCCCTCTACCACGTGTATATGATTATATCGTGAATCTCGTGAATCTCTGTTGATTCTACTCCACCGAAGTTTAAAAAATGCGAAAATATAGTGTGTTTTTGAAGCGTGTCCAATTTACTAAGTATTCCAAATTTTATTGTATTTTTTACAACAAATAACTAAAAATTGATATACTTTTTGAATAAAGTAAAAACATTCAAGATCAATTGTTTAATTCGGTCAATATTCATTTTCAAAATTGCAAGTTTTTGTAAAAATTGTACATTTTTTCATACTTGAAAAATGTCTCCACTTTGAGATGATGTAGCACCCACTATTCTTATCGGACTTTAAAAACATTTTGTATCCATAAGTTCTAAAGTATTATCTGTGAATTTCACTTTTTACTTACCGCCACCATTTTACATCCGTATTGCAAACTGCACTTCACTAGTGCCAAAATTGTTATAATGATATTAATTGATAAATAATTATATTAAATCATATGATATTTAGGTATTTATTCCATATTAAATAATTAATATGCGGTTGGTTTCATTTAATTTATATAAGCTTCTTTCGATATCAATTTAATATATTTAGGTCTAGTTCATTATTAGATAATTAACCAAACAAAAATCACTTCTTTAAAAACTATTAACGGTCGAGATATGAGACCTATAGTTTTTCTGTTTTACACACTTATGTTCGGACATAGTAAATTTTTTGCCGTTTTGTTGAAATCTCCAAAAATAGTGTAGTAGTAATCTGCCTCTTTCCGTCAATTCCTTTTAATTTCAGTTTTTGCAATATATGCTCTCCAATGATTTTGGTTCATTATAAATATGTAAATATCAAATAATACTTTGCCAAATTTGCATCCTTGTACCTGGAACGCGTTTTTAACGTGAGGTTGCATTAATTTTTTTAATTTTTGACAAATTTGCGCAAAAAATCGCAAGACTACACTATATAGGTCTGATAGGTGAATGTTCCCTCTACCACGTGTATATGATTATATCGTGAATCTCCGTGAATCTCTGTTGATTCTACTCCACCGAAGTTTAAAAAATGCGAAAATATAGTGTGTTTTTGAAGCGTGTCCAATTTACTAAGTATTCCAAATTTTATTGTATTTTTTACAACAAATAACTAAAAATTTATCTACTTTTTGAATAAAGTAAAAGTATTCAAGATCAATTGTTTAATTCGGTCAATATTCATTTTCAAAGTTGCAAGTTTTTGTAAAAATTGTACATTTTTTTCATACTTGAAAAATGTCTCCACTTTGAGATGATGTAGCACCCACTATTCTTATCGGACTTTAAAAACATTTTGTATCCATAAGTTCTAAAGTATTATCTGTGAATTTCACTTTTTACTTACCGCCACCATTTTACATCCGTATTGCAAACTGCACTTCACTAGTGCCAAAGTTGTTATAATGATATTAATTGATAAATAATTATATTAAATCATATGATATTTAGGTATTTATTCCATATTAAATAATTAATATGCGGTTGGTTTCATTTAATTTATTCGATATCAATTTAATATATTTAGGACTAGTTCATTATTAGAAAATTAACCAAACAAAAATTACTTCTTTTAAAACTATTAACGGCCCAGATATGAGACCTATAGTTTTTCTGTTTTACACACTTATGTTCGGACATAGTAAATTTTTTGCCGTTGTGTTGAAATCTCCAAAAATAGTGTAGTAGTAATCTGCCTCTTTCCGTCAATTCCTTTTAATTTCAGTTTTTGCAATATATGCTCTCCAATGATTTTGGTTCATTATAAATATCAAATAATACTTTGCCGAATTTGCATCCTTGTACCTGGAACGCGTCTTTAACGTGAGGTTGCATTAATTTTTTTAATTTTTCACAATGTTGTGAATGTTCCCTCTACCACGTGTATATGATTATATCGTGAATCTCCGTGAATCTCTGTCGATTCTACTCCACCGAAGTTTAAAAAATGCGAAAATATAGTGTGTTATTGAAGCGTGTCCAATTTACTAAGTATTCCAAATTTTATTGTATTTTTTACAACAAATAACTAAAAATTGATATACTTTTTGAATAAAGTAAAAATATTCAAGATCAATTGTTAAATTCGGTCAATATTCATTTTCAAAGTTGCAAGTTTTTGTAAAAATTGTACATTTTTTTCATACTTGAAAAATGTCTCCACTTTGAGATGATGTAGCACCCACTATTCTTATCGGACTTTAAAAACATTTTGTATCCATAAGTTCTAAAGTACTATCTGTGAATTTCACTTTTTACTTACCGCCACCATTTTACATCCGTGTTGCAAACTGCACTTCACTAGTGCCAAAGTTGTTATAATGATATTAATTGATAAATAATTATATTAAATCATATGATATTTAGGTATTTATTCCATATTAAATAATTAATATGCGGTTGGTTTCATTTAATTTATTCGATATCAATTTAATATATTTAGGTCTAGTTCATTACTAGAAAATTAACCAAACAAAAATCACTTCTTTTAAAACTATTAACGGCCGAGATATGAGACCTATCGTTTTTCTGTTTTACACACTTATGTTCGGACATAGTAAATTTTTTGCCGTTGTGTTGAAATCTCCAAAAATAGTGTAGCAGTAATCTGCCTCTTTCCGTCAATTCCTTTTAATTTCAGTTTTTGCAATATATGCTCTCCAATGATTTTGGTTCATTATAAATATGTAAATATCAAATAATACTTTGCCGAATTTGCATCCTTGTACCTGGAACTCGTTTTTAACGCGAGGTTGCATTAATTTTTTTAATTTTTGACAAATTTGCGCAAAAAATCGCAAGACTACACTATATAGGTCTGATAGGTGAATTTTCCCTCTATCACGTGTATATGATTATATCGTGAATCTCCGTGAATCTCTGTTGATTCTACTCCACCGAAGTTTAAAAAATGCGAAAATATAGTGTGTTATTGAAGCGTGTCCAATTTACTAAGTATTCCAAATTTTATTGTATTTTTTTACAACAAATAACTAAAAATTGGTCTACTTTTTGAATAAAGTAAAAATATTCAAGATCAATTGTTTAATTCGGTCAATATTCATTTTCAAAGTTGCCAGTTTTTGTAAAAATTGTACATTTTTTCATACTTGAAAAATGTCTCCACTTTGAGATGATGTAGCACCCACTATTCTTATCGGACTTTAAAAACATTTTGTATCCATAAGTTCTAAAGTATTATCTGTGAATTTCACTTTTTACTTACTGCCACCATTTTACATCCGTGTTGCAAACTGCACTTCACTAGTGCCAACATTTTGTATCCATAAGTTCTAAAGTATTATCTGTGAATTTCACTTTTTACTTACCGCCACCATTTTACATCCGTGTTGCAAACTGCACTTCACTAGTGCCAACATTTTGTATCCATAAGTTCTAAAGTATTATCTGTGAATTTCACTTTTTACTTACCGCCACCATTTTACATCCGTGTTGCAAACTGCACTTCACTAGTGCCAAAGTTGTTATAATGATATTAATTGATAAATAATTATATTAAATCATATGATATTTAGGTATGTATTCCATATTAAATAATTAATATGCGGTTGATTTCATTTAATTTATAAAAGCTTCCTTTCGATATCTATTTAATATATTTAAGTCTAGTTCATTATTAGAAAATTAACCAAACAAAAATCACTTCTTGTTTAAGAATAAACACCGTAATTGTTGAAGCGGTATAAAATAATACATTTGAGTATTCACATTTAAAAGAATAAATAAGTAACGTACAATTCAAATTCAGCCTAGCTCACATGCCGAGAATATGTGTATTTTTAGCCGAAGCATTCAGCTAGGCATCTAACGGCCAACGCAGGCTTAGATTAAAATAGATCTCACCCCAAACCATCCGTTTGGTGGAATTCATGCATGCGTTTTAGAACTAAGATTCCACCACCAAATATGTGACCCCCTAGACTCTAAGACCTGTCCTTACAAATATTTTAGTAAATAAATTCAGTTCAGATTGTGAATTCAACAAATGAAGATCGGGTTAATTATTTCTTCTCCTCGGAAGCCCTATTCATTTTGGTCCTTCGAGCTCCTCGGAGATCCAATTCAGTTTGGTCCTTCGAGTAAAAACTCTGTTGTTTTCCCCCACCAGTGGTAAGAGACAAAGAGGTTGACCAGCTCCTTAAAGTCTGCGATCTAGCTACGTTATATGCTCAGACCAGCTAAAGGTAGCAAAATAAAAAACTCCTGTTTTCCCCCACCAGTGGTAAGAAACGGAGTATAACTGAAAATATTTAAAAAATATTTAATTTAAAAAAAAAAGTGCGTCCGTATTTTAAAGGCAGTTTGCTGTGGAGCAATTGCAGGAATTCGTGTCGGCAAAAATTTGGTGTGGCGTGTTCGAAGCCAGTATATCGAACTCGTGAAAAAAGAAATAGAGAAGTCCGTAAAAAAAAAATCGTAACTCGCGACTCGGTTTAAAATTCCAGTGTGAGTGGCTACGAAAGTGAAAGTAGCAAAAAAATAAAAGGGGCAGAAAAAGAGCCCAATAGACAGTTCCAGTAAAGATTGCCATTGGCAGGAACAGTGTCAAAGAGCCCAGTGGAAGTGGCCAGTGTCCAGAGTATACTCAGTGACGGTATACAGTGCAAGTGAGAATCCCTAGAATTACCAAAGACGTGGGCGCAAAGACGAAGCCCCTTAATATCGCTCATCATCACCCATCAAGAAGGAAGGACGACATCAGCAATAACACCGGCAAAAGAGGCATCAGCAGCAACACCAGCAATAGAAGCAACAGCAGCAGCAGCATCATCAGCAGCAGCAACAGATAAGATATAATAAGATTTATATTTGTTTACATATTTATATATTAAATAAGATTTAAATTATAATGATGTCAGAAAAAACAATTACATTGCTAACGAAGCAGTCCAAATTGATGGAAAGATTGAGGTTTTTGGAAGGTTTAGATGCTAGCAAGATAAATAAGGAGATTTTGAAGGAGGTAGATGAGATCCAAACCCAGTGGTTAGGAAATCATAGTATGCTTTTAAAGATTTTACTAGTCGATCACGATTACTTCAATAGTAGGAGAGTTGATGAGGGGCAAGTAATAATTAAAAGGATAAAAGATAAAGGCAATGTAGATACTAGTAAGTCAACTGTCGTTGAAGAAGGCGTTAGACCTAGTACTAGTAGAGAAGCCGCTGCTAGGGTGGATACAGTCATAGGTAAGGACAGTGTAGGTGAAGAAAATGAGTTTGAAGATAGAGTTCGCCAACTTCGGGAATACCTCGAGAGGGTGAACATTGACGTTGGTGACACTGACAAGAAGGTGGAAATATTTAAAATCCACAGAAATAAAATTAATTTTATGTGGCAGAAGGTACAGAAAAAAGTAGAAGATCTGTACGAAAAATTTGTAGCCAACAGTGAGTTCCAAGATGCAACAGAGGAGCTAGAGTTTGATGTGCAAAATACTCTAGGAGCATTGGAAGAAATCATAAATAAACCGGCAGGAGTCAAAGTTGAGAATGTTTGTGTGAGAGAGGAACTGCCGGTGTTACCGAAAATTCAGGTACCCACGTTTTTCGGAGAACCGAAAGAGTGGGACCTGTTCGCGGAATTGTTTTCTGAATTAATAGATAAAAGAGAGGATCTTAGTCCTGCTCTTAAATTTATTTATTTAAAATCCGCGTTACGAGGAGAAGCAAAGAGCATGGTAGCTCATTTATTGTCGGGTTCGGCCGACAACTATAACGCCGCTTGGGATTTATTGACCAAGCGGTATGAAAATCATCGGAGGATATTTTCCGAACAGTTAAACCGGATAGTTGACTTACCGGTTGTTAACAATGAGTCCGCTAAGAATATAAAAGGGGTGATTGACCTTATTAATGAGTCAACACACCTTATTAAAATAAAAGTCCAATGAAGTTGACGTGATATTCGCTCAACTCATATTAAGGAAGTTGGATAAAGAGGCTCTTCAATTGTATGAGAGCCAAGTTAAGAAGACGAAGCAGATACAGCAGTTATCTGACGTCTTAGAATATTTGGAGCAGAGATATTGTTCTCTAAGCTCGATAAAAAAGGAAGAAAAAAGACCGCTGCAAAAGATGGCATATACGGCTTTTAAAGAAAATTGTCCGATTTGCAAAGTTGCCGGACACAGCACATTACAGTGCTATAAATTCAAAGGCTTGACTCCAATAGAAAGGGTCGAACTAGCCAAGAAAGTGCAATTATGCACAAGATGCTTGAAACATTCAAGCAGTAAAAGATGCACAAATGAGGTTGTTTGCTCAGTGTGCAATAGGGGGCACCACACATTACTCCACCTTGGTGAACGAAGAGAAAAGATTAATACATGTGTGACGGCACAACCGGCGTTGTTGGCTACTGCCTTAATAAAAGTAAAAGCATTAAATGGAGGTTATGAGACTCTAAGAGCATTGATTGATAGTGGGGCACAGAGTACTATCGTTTCTGAGGAAGCAGCTCAGATTTTAAAATTACAATAAATGAAGGCACACACGGAGATAAGCGGTGTGTCTTCACCAAAATCTAAAACATCAAAATACAAAGTCAACTTGGAAATAAAAGTGCGAGAACCATGGAAAAAGCTTCTTAAGGTTGAAGCGATTGTGTTGCCGAAATTAATGACAGCTCTTCCAGAAAAAGAAGCAAACGTAGATATGTCAAAATGGCAATCGTACGTGTTAGCCGATCCAAATTTCAATAAGCCTGGTCGGGTTGACGTAATATTGGGAGTTGATGTATACACCCACATTGTAAAAAGTGGTGTTACGAAAATTGACGAGTTGTTGGGAGAGAATACGCAGTTTGGATGGATTGTTTCGGGAAATACAAAGTCGGAAGGAAACAATTCTATTATCGCCACAACGATAGGTCTGACAAGTTCAAAATATAAGAAGCGTTGGCAGATAAATAAAAGTAAAAAAGCAACAGAAAATATGGTTAGATCTCGCCCCCCGGCAGGACCTCGCTTCGGAGGTGTTTTTGAAGCTGGGGTTAAAACTGATAAATACCAACAAAAAAGAGTTAAAATGGAGAAAAATAAAAAAGATAAAAATAACTATCCTGTTAGATGGCCTTTGGAGAAAAGTATTAGTGCTCACAAAGGTCGGGAAAACACAAAGGTGGAGAAATTTGTGAAAAACTTTAAAGATAAAAAATACCATTTTCGTAGATGGCCTTTGAAGAGAATTGGAAGTACTCTCAAAGAAGAGGACAATATAAATAAAATAAAAACACAGCAAGCGTCGATTACAAGACCGGTAAAAAAGATTCAGCGAGAGTTATTATTTTATGACCGAATCCACCTTAAACAAATGTCAGACGTGGCAATCTAATAGTCGGTCTAATTATGTCTACAAAACGATAGGTGACTTAAAATCATAATGGGTAGAGCTAGAAAGTAGAAGTAGCTGGCTTTTTAAAGTTCCACCTCAATCTAAAGCTAGAGTCCAGTGCGGTAGCGCACAACAGGAATTAGTAGATATTCCTGAACAAGGTATTTTCAGCATAAGATCAGATTGCACCGCTAGAACGCAAGATAAGATTTTAGTGGCTCATCACAGTATCCAGGCAGAATTATATCTAACTATCGCGACCTCACACAAATTTCCATCATAACTGGTCCTGCTTCTCTAATAATAACAATTGTATTAATTATAATAATTATAATAATAAACGCTATAATGAAAATTAATATTACTAGAAGACTACAAACCATAACGTTTGGCGGCCCTTTTGCAGAATGTTTAAGAATAAACACCGTAATTGTTGAAGCGGTATAAAATAATACATTTGAATATTCACATTTAAAAGAATAAATAAGTAACGTACAATTCAAATTCAGCCTAGCTCACATGCCGAGAATATGTGTATTTTTAGCCGAAGCATTCAGCTAGGCATCTAACGGCCAACGCAGGCTTAGATTAAAATAGATCTCACCCCAAACCATCCGTTTGGTGGAACTCATGCATGCGTTTTTTTAGAACTAAGATTCCACCACCAAATATGTGACCCCCTAGATTCTAAGACCTGTCCCTACAAATATTTTAGTAAATAAAATCAGTTCAGATTGTGAATTCAACAAATGAAGATCGGGTTAATTATTTCTTCTCCTCGGAAGCCCTATTCACTTCTTTTAAAACTATTAACGGCCGAGATATGAGACCTATCGTTTTTCTGTTTTACACACTTATGTTCGGACATAGTAAATTTTTTGCCGTTGTGTTGAAATCTCCAAAAAATAGTGTAGTAGTAATCTGCCTCTTTCCGTCAATTCCTTTTAATTTCAGTTTTTGCAATATATGCTCTCCAATGATTTTGATTCATTATAAATATGTAAATATCAAATAATACTTTGCCGAATTTGCATCCTTGTACCTGGAACGCGTTTTTAACGTGAGGTTGCATTAATTTTATTTTATTTTTGACAAATTTGCGCAAAAAATCGCAAGACTACACTATATAGGTCTGATAGGTGAATGTTTCCTCTATCACGTGTATATGATTATATCGTGAATCTCCGTGAATCTCTGTTGATTCTACTCCACCGAAGTTTAAAAATGCGAAAATTTAGTGTGTTTTTGAAGCGTGTCCAATTTACTAAGTATTCCAAATTTTATTGTATTTTTTACAACAAATAACTAAAAATTGATTAACTTTTTGAATAAAGTAAAAATATTCAAGATCAATTGTTTAATTCGGTCAATATTCATTTTCAAAGTTGCCAGTTTTTGTAAAAATTGTACATTTTTTCATACTTGAAAAATGTCTCCACTTTGAGATGATGTAGCACCCACTATTCTTATCGGACTTTAAAAACATTTTGTATCCATAAGTTCTAAAGTAATATCTGTGAATTTCACTTTTTACATACCGCCACCATTTTACATCCGTGTTGCAAACTGCTCTTCACTAGTGCCAAAATTGTTATAATGATATTAATTGATAAATAATTATATTAAATCATATGATATTTAGGTATTTATTCCATATTAAATAATTAATATGCGGTTGGTTTCATTAAATTTATATAAGCTTCCTTTCGATATCTATTAAATATATTTAAGTCTTGTTCATTATTAGAAAATTAACCAAACAAAAATCACTTCTTTAAAAACTATTAACGGCCGAGATATGAGACCTATAGTTTTTCTGTTTTACACACTTATGTTCGGACATAGTAAATTTTTTGCCGTTTTGTTGAAATCTCCAAAAATAGTGTAGTAGTAATCAGCCTCTTTCCGTCAATTCCTTTTAATTTCAGTTTTTGCAATATATGCTCTCCAATGATTTTGGTTCATTATAAATATGTAAATATCAAATAATACTTTGCCGAATTTGCATCCTTGTACCTGGAACGCGTTTTTAACGCGAGGTTGCCTTAATTTTTTTAATTTTTGACAAATTTGCGCAAAAAATCGCAAGACTACACTATATAGGTCTGATAGGTGAATGTTTCCTCTATCACGTGTATATGATTATATCGTGAATCTCCGGGAATCTCTGTTGATTCTACTCCACCGAAGTTTAAAAATGCGAAAATTTAGTGTGTTTTTAAAGCGTGTCCAATTTACTAAGTATTCCAAATTTTATTGTATTTTTTACAACAAATAACTAAAAATTTATTAACTTTTTGAATAAAGTAAAAATATTCAAGATCAATTGTTTAATTCGGTCAATATTCATTTTCAAAGTTGCCAGTTTTTGTAAAAATTGTACATTTTTTTCATACTTGAAAAATGTCTCCACTTTGAGATGATGTAGCACCCACAATTCTAATCGGAATTTAAAAACATTTTGTATCCATAAGTTCTGAAGCATTATCTGTGAATTTCACTTTTTACTTACTGCCACCATTCTACATCCGTGTTGCAAACTGCACTTCACTAGTGCCAAAGTTGTTATAATGATATAAATTGATAAATAATTATATTAAATCATATGATATTTAGGTATTTATTCCATATTAAATAATTAATTTGCGGTTGGATTCATTCATTTTATATAAGCTTCCTTTCGGTATATATTTAATATATTTAGATCTTGTTCATTATTAGAAAATTAACCAAACAAAAATCACTTCTATAAAAACTATTAACGGCCGAGATTTGAGACCTATCGTTCGGACTTAGAAAATTTTTGCCGTTGTGTTGAAATCACCAAAAATATTGTAGTAGTAATCTGCCTCTTTCCGTCAATTCCTTTTAATTTCAGTTTTTGCAATATATGCTCTCCAATGATTTTGGTTCATTATAAATATGTAAATGTCAAATAATACTTTGCCGAATTTGCCTCCTTGTACATGGAACGCGTTTTTAACGTGAGGTTGCATTAATTTTTTTAATTTTTGACAAATTTGCGCAAAAAATCGCAAGACTACACTATATAGGTCTGATAGGTGAATGTTTCCTCTATCACGTGTATATGATTATATCGTGAATCTCCGTGAATCTCTGTTGATTCTACTCCACCGAAGTTTAAAAAATGCGAAAATATAGTGTGTTTTTGAAGCGTGTCCAAATTACTAAGTATTCCAAATTTTATTGTATTTTTTACAAAAAATAACTAAAAATTGATCTACTTTTTGAATAAAGTAAAAATATTCAAGATCAATTGTTTAATTCGGTCAATATTCATTTTCAAAGTTGCAAGTTTTTGTAAAAATTGTACATTTTTTTCATACTTGAAAAATGTCTCCACTTTGAGATGATGTAGCACCCACAATTCTAATCGGAATTTAAAAACATTTTGTATCCATAAGTTCTGAAGTACTATCTGTGAATTTCACTTTTTACTTACCGCCACCATTCTACATCCGTGTAGCAAACTGCACTTCACTAGTGCCAAAGTTGTTATAATGATATTAATTGATAAATAATTATATTAAATCAAATGATATTTAGGTATTTGTTCCATATTAAATAATTAATATGCGGTTTGTTTCATTTAATTTATTCGAATCAATTTAATATATTTAGGTCTAGTTCATTATTAGAAAATTAACCAAACAAAAATCACTTCTTTTAAAACTATTAACGGCCGAGATATGAGACCTATAGTTTTTCTGTTTTACACACTTATGTTCGGACAACTTTTTGCCGTTGTGTTGAAATCTCCAAAAATAGTGTAGTAGTAATCTGCCTCTTTCCGTCAATTCCTTTTAATTTCAGTTTTTGCAATATATGCTCTCCAATGATTTTGGTTCATTATAAATATGTAAATATCAAATAATACTTTGCCGAATTTGCATCCTTGTACCTGGAACGCGTTTTTAACGCGAGGTTGCCTTAATTTTTTTAATTTTTGACAAATTTGCGCAAAAAATCGCAAGACTATACTATATAGGTCTGATAGGTTAATGTTCCCTCTATCACGTGTATATGATTATATCGTGAATCTCCGTGAATCTCTGTTGATTCTACTCCACCGAAGTTTAAAAAATGCGAAAATATAGTGTGTTTTTGAAGCGTGTCCAATTTACTAAGTATTCCAAATTTTATTGTATTTTTTACAACAAATAACTAAAAATTTATTAACTTTTTGAATAAAGTAAAAATATTCAAGATCAATTGTTTAATTCGGTCAATATTCATTTTCAAAGTTGCCAGTTTTTGTAAAAATTGTACATTTTTTCATACTTGAAAAATGTCTCCACTTTGAGATGATGTAGCACCCACTATTCTTATCGGACTTTAAAAACATTTTGTATCCATAAGTTCTAAAGTAATATCTGTGAATTTCACTTTTTACTTACCGCCACCATTTTACATCCGTGTTGCAAACTGCACTTCACTAGTGCCAAAGTTGTTATAATGATATTAATTGATAAATAATTATATTAAATCATATGATATTTAGGTATTTATTCCATATTAAATAATTAATATACGGTTGGTTTCATTTAATTTATATAATTTTCGATATCAATTTAATATATTTAGGTCTAGTTCATTATTAGAAAATTAACCAAACAAAAATCACTTCTTTAAAAACTATTAACGGCCGAGATATGATACCTATCGTTTTTCTGTTTTACACACTTATGTTCGGACATAGTAAATTTTTTGCCGTTGTGTTGAAATCTCCAAAAATAGTGTAGTAGTAATCTGCCTCTTTCCGTCAATTCCTTTTAATTTCAGTTTTTGCAATATATGCTCTCCAATGATTTTGGTTCATTATAAATATGTAAATATCAAATAATACTTTGCCGAATTTGCATCCTTGTACCTGGAACGCGTTTTTAACGTGAGGTTGCATTAATTTTTTTAATTTTTGACAAATTTGCGCAAAAAATCGCAAGACTACACTATATAGGTCTGATAGGTGAGTGTTCCCTCTATCACGTGTATATGATTATATCGTGAATCTCCGTGAATCTCTGTTGATTCTACTCCACCGAAGTTTAAAAATGCGAAAATTTAGTGTGTTTTTAAAGCGTGTCCAATTTACTAAGTATTCCAAATTTTATTGTATTTTTTACAACAAATAACTAAAAATTGATCTACTTTTTGAATAAAGTAAAAATATTCAAGATCAATTGTTTAATTCGGTAAATATTCATTTTCAAAGTTGCCAGTTTTTGTAAAAATTGTACATTTTTTTCATACTTGAAAAATGTCTCCACTTTGAGATGATGTAGCACCCACTATTCTTATCGGACTTTAAAAACATTTTGTATCCATAAGTTCTAAAGAATTATCTGTGAATTTCACTTTTTACTTACCGCCACCATTTTACATCCGTGTTGCAAACTGCACTTCACTAGTGCCAAAGTTGTTATAATGATATTAATTGATAAATAATTATATTAAATCATATGATATTTAGGTATTTATTCCATATTAAATAATTAATATACGGTTGGTTTCATTTAATTTATAAAAGCTTCCTTTCGATATCTATTTAATATATTTAGGTCTAGTTCATTATTAGAAAATTAACCAAACAAAAATCACTTCTTTAAAAACTATTAACGGCCGAGATATGAGACCTATCGTTTTTCTGTTTTACACACTTATGTTCGGACATAGTAAATTTTTTGCCGTTGTGTTGAAATCTCCAAAAATAGTGTAGTAGTAATCTGCCTCTTTCCGTCAATTCCTTTTAATTTCAGTTTTTGCAATATATGCTCTCCAATGATTTTGGTTCATTATAAATATGTAAATATCAAATAATACTTTGCCGAATTTGCATCCTTGTACCTGGAACGCGTTTTTAACGTGAGGTTGCATTAATTTTTTTAATTTTTGACAAATTTGCGCAAAAAATCGCAAGACTACACTATATAGGTCTGATAGGTGAGTGTTTCCTCTATCACGTGTATATGATTATATCGTGAATCTCCGTGAATCTCTGTTGATTCTACTCCACCGAAGTTTAAAAATGCGAAAATTTAGTGTATTTTTAAAGCGTGTCCAATTTACTAAGTATTCCAAATTTTATTGTATTTTTTACAACAAATAACTAAAAATTGATCTACTTTTTGAATAAAGTAAAAATATTCAAGATCAATTGTTTAATTCGGTCAATATTCATTTTCAAAGTTGCCAGTTTTTGTAAAAATTGTACATTTTTTCATACTTGAAAAATGTCTCCACTTTGAGATGATGTAGCACCCACAATTCTAATCGGAATTTAAAAACATTTTGTATCCATAAGTTCTGAAGTATTATCTGTGAATTTCACTTTTTACTTACTGCCACCATTCTACATCCGTGTTGCAAACTGCACTTCACTAGTGCCAAAGTTGTTATAATGATATTAATTGATAAATAATTATATTAAATCATATGATATTTAGGTATTTATTCCATATTAAATAATTAATATACGGTTGGTTTCATTTAATTTATTCGATATCAATTTAATATATTTAGGTCTAGTTCATTATTAGAAAATTAACCAAACAAAAATCACTTCTTTAAAAACTATTAACGGCCGAGATATGATACCTATAGTTTTTCTGTTTTACACACTTATGTTCGGACATAGAAATTTTTTGCCGTTGTGTTGAAATCTCCAAAAATATTGTAGTAGTAATCTGCCTCTTTCCGTCAATTCCTTTTAATTTCAGTTTTTGCAATATATGCTCTCCAATGATTTTGGTTCATTATAAATATGTAAATATCAAATAATACTTTGCCGAATTTGCATCCTTGTACCTGGAACGCGTTTTTAACGTGAGGTTGCATTAATTTTTTTAATTTTTGACAAATTTGCGCAAAAAATCGCAAGACTACACTATATAGGTCTGATAGGTGAATGTTTCCTCTATCACGTGTATATGATTATATCGTGAATCTCCGTGAATCTCTGTTGATTCTACTCCACCGAAGTTTAAAAATGCGAAAATTTAGTGTTTTTTTGAAGCGTGTCCAATTTACTAAGTATTCCAAATTTTATTGTATTTTTTACAACAAATAACTAAAAATTGATCTACTTTTTGAATAAAGTAAAAATATTCAAGATCAATTGTTTAATTCGGTCAATATTCATTTTCAAAGTTGCAAGTTTTTGTAAAAATTGTACATTTTTTTCATACTTGAAAAATGTCTCCACTTTGAGATGATGTAGCAACCACAATTCTAATCGGATTTTAAAAACATTTTGTATCCATAAGTTCTGAAGTACTATCTGTGAATTTCACTTTTTACTTACCGCCACCATTCTACATCCGTGTTGCAAACTGCACTTCACTAGTGCCAAAGTTGTTATAATGATATTAATTGATAAATAATTATATTAAATCATATGATATTTAGGTATTTATTCCATATTAAATAATTAATATGCGGTTGGTTTCATTTAATTTATATAAGCTTCCTTTCGATATCTATTTAATATATTTAGGTCTAGTTCATTATTAGAAAATTAACCAAACAAAAATCACTTCTTTAAAAACTATTAACGGCCGAGATATGAGACCTATCGTTTTTCTGTTTTACACCCTTATGTTCGGACTTAGTAACTTTTTGCCGTTGTGTTGAAATCTCCAAAAATAGTGTAGTAGTAATCTGCCTCTTTCCGTCAATTCCTTTTAATTTCAGTTTTTGCAATATATGCTCTCCAATGATTTTGGTTCATTATAAATATGTAAATATCAAATAATACTTTGCCGAATTTGCATCCTTGTACCTGAAACGCGTTTTTAACGTGAGGTTGCATTAATTTTTTTAGTTTAGTTAGTTTTTAGTTTTTGACAAATTTGCGCAAAAAATCGCAAGACTACACTATATAGGTCTGATAGGTGAGTGTTCCCTTTACCACGTGTATATGATTATATCGTGAATCTCCGTGAATCTCTGTTGATTCTACTCCACCGAAGTTTAAAAAATGCGAAAATATAGTGTGTTTTTGAAGCGTGTCCAATTTACTAAGTATTCCAAATTTTATTGTATTTTTTACAACAAATAACTAAAAATTGCTCTACTTTTTGAATTAAGTAAAAATATTCAAGATCAATTGTTTAATTCGGTCAATATTCATTTTCAAAGTTGCCAGTTTTTGTAAAAATTGTACATTTTTTCATACTTGAAAAATGTCTCCACTTTGAGATGATGTAGCACCCACTATTCTTATCGGACTTTAAAAACAATTTGTATCCATAAGTTCTAAAGTATTATCTGTGAATTTCACTTTTTACTTACCGCCACCATTTTACATCCGTGTTGCAAACTGCACTTCACTAGAGCCAAAGTTGTTATAATGATATTAATTGAGAAATAATTATATTAAATCATATGATATTTAGGTATTTATTCCATATTAAATAATTAATATACGGTTGGTTTCATTTAATTTATATAAGCTTCCTTTCGATATCTATTTAATATATTTAGGTCTTGTTCATTATTAGAAAATTAACCAAACAAAAATCACTTCTTTAAAAACTATTAACGGCCGAGATTTGAGACCTATCGTTTTTCTGTTTTACACACTTATGTTCAGACATAGTAAATTTTTTGCCGTTTTGTTGAAATCTCCAAAAATAGTGTAGTAGTAGTCTGCCTCTTTTCGTCAATTCCTTTTAATTTCAGTTTTTGCAATATATGCTCTCCAATGATTTTGGTTCATAATAAATATGTAAATATCAAATAATACTTTGCCAAATTTGCATCCTTGTACCTGAAACGCGTTTTTAACGTGAGGTTGCATTAATTTTTTTAGTTTAGTTAGTTTTTAGTTTTTGACAAATTTGCGCAAAAAATCGCAAGACTACACTATATAGGTCTGATAGGTGAATGTTCCCTCTATCACGTGTATATGATTATATCGTGAATCTCCGTAAATCTCTGTTGATTCTACTCCACCGAAGTTTAAAAATGCGAAAATTTAGTGTGTTTTTGAAGCGTGTCCAATTTACTAAGTATTCCAAATTTTATTGTATTTTTTACAGCAAATAACTAAAAATTGATATACTTTTTGAATAAAGTAAAAATATTCAAAATCAATTGTTTAATTCGGTCAATATTCATTTTCAAAGTTGCAAGTTTTTGTAAAAATTGTACATTTTTTTCATACTTGAAAAATGTCTCCACTTTGAGATGATGTAGCACCCACTATTCTTATCGGACTTTAAAAACATTTTGTATCCATAAGTTCTAAAGTAATATCTGTGAATTTCACTTTTTACTTACCGCCACCATTCTACATCCGTGTTGCAAACTGCACTTCACTAGTGCCAAAGTTGTTATAATGATATTAATTGATAAATAATTATATTAAATCATATGATATTTAGGTATTTATTCCATATTAAATAATTAATATGCGGTTGGTTTCATTTAATTTATTCGATATCAATTTAATATATTTAGGTCTAGTTCATTATTAGAAAATTAACCAAACAAAAATCACTTCTTTAAAAACTATCAACAGCCGATATTTGAGACCTATCGTTTTTCTGTTTTACACACTTATGTTCGGACATAGTAAATTTTTTGCCGTTTTGTTGAAATCACCAAAAATAGTGTAGTAGTAGTCTGCCTCTTGTCGTCAATTCCTTTGAAAGAGTTATAATCGTTTATTATTTTCTCAGCTTTAATATCAATTCACAATGGATGGGTTTATATTTTATGTTTTTCTAAAAATGCACATCTAGTCGCTGCAAGCTTTTTTAGATCGACCTAACCGGAATCAGCGTTGTCTCCTTTTTCGGTCATCGATATCACAGCGTTGATATCGATATAACTTAATCGCTACATAATACAGGTTATCGCTTATACAATACGATTCTTTTATATATGTATTGGATTAGCGTTATTATTAAAGTAAGTAAATAAGTATTATATACATACGTAGACCAGGGGATTTATATGTAGCCTACTACACCTTTTAATTTCAGTTTTTGCAATATATGCTCTCCAATGATTTTGGTTCATTATAAATATGTAAATATCAAATAGTACTTTGCCAAATTTGCATCCTTGTACCTGGAACGAGTTTTTAACGTGAAGTTGCATTAATTTTTTTAATTTTTGACAAATTTGCGCAAAAAATCGCAAGACTACACTATATAGGTCTGATAGGTGAATGTTTCCTCTATCACGTGTATATGATTATATCGTGAATCTCCGTGAATCTCTGTTGATTCTACTCCACCGAAGTTTAAAAATGCAAAAATTTAGTGTGTTTTTAAAGCGTGTCCAATTTACTAAGTATTCCAAATTTTATTGTATTTTTTACAACAAATAACTAAAAATTGATTATACTTTTTGAATAAAGTAAAAGTATTCAAGATCAATTGTTTAATTCGGTCAATATTCATTTTCAAAGTTGCAAGTTTTTGTAAAAATTGTACATTTTTTTCATACTTGAAAAATGTCTCCACTTTGAGATGATGTAGCACCCACTATTCTTATCGGACTTTAAAAACATTTTGTATCCATAAGTTCTAAAGTATTATCTGTGAATTTCACTTTTTACTTACCGCCACCATTTTACATCCGTGTTGCAAACTGCTCTTCACTAGTGCCAAAATTGTTATAATGATATTAATTGATAAATAATTATATTAAATCATATGATATTTAGGTATTTATTCCATATTAAATAATTAATATGCGGTTGGTTTCATTTAATTTATTCGATATCAATTTAATATATTTAGGTCTAGTTCATTATTAGAAAATTAACCAAACAAAAAACACTTCTTTAAAAACTATCAACAGCCGATATTTGAGACCTATCGTTTTTCTGTTTTACACACTTATGTTCGGACATAGTAAATTTTTGCCGTTTTGTTGAAATCCCAAAAATTATATAGTCTGCCCTTGTCGTCAATTCCTTTAAAGATTACGTTTTTATTTCTCAGCCAATATCAATTCACAAGGAAATCACTTCTTTTAAAACTATTAACGGCCGAGATTTGAGACCTATCGTTTTTCTGTTTTACACACTTTATGTTCGGTACATAGTACAGTTTTTTGCCGTTTGTGTTGAAATCTCCAAAAATAGTGTAGTAGTAATCTGCCTCTTTCCGTCAATTCCTTTTAATTTCAGTTTTTGCAATATATGCTCTCCAATGATTTTGGTTCATTATAAATATGTAAATATCAAATAATACTTTGCCGAATTTGCATCCTTGTACCTGGAACGCGTTTTTAACGTGAGGTTGCATTAATTTTTTTTTAATTTTTGACAAATTTGCGCAAAAAATCGCAAGACTACACTATATAGGTCTGATAGGTGAATGTTCCCTCTACCACGTGTATATGATTATATCGTGAATCTCCGTGAATCTCTGTTGATTCTACTCCACCGAAGTTTAAAAAATGCGAAAATATAGTGTGTTTTTGAAGCGTGTCCAATTTACTAAGTATTCCAAATTTTATTGTATTTTTTACAGCAAATAACTAAAAATTGATCTACTTTTTGAATAAAGTAAAAATATTCAAGATCAATTGTTTAATTCGGTCAATATTCATTTTCAAAGTTGCAAGTTTTTGTAAAAATTGTACATTTTTTTCATACTTGAAAAATGTCTCCACTTTGAGATGATGAAGCACCCACAATTCTAATCGGATTTTAAAAACATTTTGTATCCATAAGTTCTGAAGTACTATCTGTGAATTTCACTTTTTACTTACCGCCACCATTCTACATCCGTGTTGCAAACTGCACTTCACTAGTGCCAAAGTTGTTATAATGATATTAATTCATAAATAATTATATTAAATCATATGATATTTAGGTATTTATTCCATATTAAATAATTAATATGCGGTTGGTTTCATTTAATTTATATAAGCTTTCTTTCGATATCTATTTAATATATTTAGGTCATAGTTCATTAATAGAAAATTAACCAAACAAAAATCACTTCTTTAAAAACTATTAACTGCCGAGATATGAGACCTATCGTTTTTCTGTTTTACACACTTATGTTCGGACATAGTAAATTTTTTGCCGTTGTGTTGAAATCTCCAAATTTAATGTAGTAGTAAGTCTGCCTCTTTTCGTCAATTCATCTGAAAGTTATAATCGTTTATTATTTTCTCAGCTCTTGATTCAATTACAATGGAGAGTTAATATTCCATGTTTTTCTAAAAATGCACATCTAGTGCTACAAGCTTTTAGACGGCCTGACCGGATATCAGACGCTATCGCTTTTTCGGTCATCGATATCACAGCGTTGATATCGATATACGGATCGCTACGTAATACAGGTTATCGCTTATGCAATACGATTCTTGTTGTATATGTATCGGATCAGCGTTATTATAAAGTAGTAATGTATTAATACATCGTGACCGGGGATCTTTCCGCCACTACTCCTTCTAATTTCAGTTTTTGCAATATAGCTCGAATGATTTTGGTTCATTATAAATATGTAAATATAAATAGTACTTGCCAAATTTGCATCCTTGTACCTGGAACGCGTTTTTTAACGTAAGGTTGCCTTAATTTTTTTAGTTTAGTTAGTTTTTACTTTTTGACAAATTTGCGAGAAAATCGCAAGACTACACTATATAGGTCTGATAGGTGAGTGTTCCCTTTACCACGTGTATTTGATTATATCGTGAATCTCCGTGAATCTCTGTTGATTCTACTCCACCGAAGTTTAAAAAATGCGAAAATAAAGTGTGTTTTTGAAGCGTGTCCAATTTACAAAGTATTCCAAATTTTATTTTTTACAACAAATAACTAAAAATTGCTCTACTTTTTGAATTAAGTAAAAATATTCAAGAACAATTGTTTAATTCGGTCAATATTCATTTACAAAGTTGCATGTTTTTGTAAAAATTGTACATTTTTTCATACTTGAAAAATGTCTCCACTTTGAGAAGATGTAGCACCCACTATTCTTATCGGACTTTAAAAACAATTTGTATCCATAAGTTCTAAAGTATTATCTGTGAATTTCACTGTTTACTTACCGCCACCATTTTACATCCGTGTAGCAAACTGCACTTCACTAGTGCCAAAGTTGTTATAATGATATTAATTGAGAAATAATTATATTAAATCATATGATATTTAGGTATTTATTCCATATTAAATAATTAATATGCGGTTGGTTTCATTTAATTTATATAAGCTTCCTTTCGATATCTATTTAATATATTTAGGTCTTGTTCATTATAAGAAAATTAACCAAACAAAAATCACTTCTTTAAAAACTATTAACGGCCGAGATTTGAGACCTATCGTTTTTCTGTTTTACACCCTTATGTTCGGACTTAGTAAATTTTTGCCGTTTTGTTGAAATCTCCAAAAATAGTGTAGTAGTAATCTGCCTCTTTCCGCCAATTCCTTTTAATTTCAGTTTTTGCAATATATGCTCTCGAATGATTTTGGTTCATTATAAATATGTAAATATCAAATAATACTTTGCCAAATTTGCATCCTTGTACCTGAAACGCGTTTTTAACGTGAGGTTGCATTAATTTTTTTAGTTTAGTTAGTTTTTAGTTTTTGACAAATTTGCGAGAAAATCGCAAGACTACACTATATAGGTCTGATAGGTGAGTGTTCCCTTTACCACGTGTATATGATTATATCGTGAATCTCCGTGAATCTCTGTTGATTCTACTCCACCGAAGTTTAAAAATGCGAAAATTTAGTGTGTTTTTGAAGCGTGTCCAATTTACTAAGTATTCCAAATTTTATTGTATTTTTTACAGCAAATAACTAAAAATTGATATACTTTTTGAATAAAGTAAAAATATTCAAGATCAATTGTTTAATTCGGTCAATATTCATTTTCAAAGTTGCAAGTTTTTGTAAAAATTGTACATTTTTTTCATACTTGAAAAATGTCTCCACTTTGAGATGATGTAGCACCCACTATTCTTATCGGACTTTAAAAACATTTTGTATCCATAAGTTCTAAAGTAATATCTGTGAATTTCACTTTTTACTTACCGCCACCATTCTACATCCGTGTTGCAAACTGCACTTCACTAGTGCCAAAGTTGTTATAATGATATTAATTGATAAATAATTATATTAAATCATATGATATTTAGGTATTTATTCCATATTAAATAATTAATATGCGGTTGGTTTCGTTTAATTTATTCGATATCAATTTAATATATTTAGGTCTAGTTCATTATTAGAAAATTAACCAAACAAAAAACACTTCTTTAAAAACTATCAACAGCCGATATTTGAGACCTATCGTTTTTCTGTTTTACACACTTATGTTCGGACATAGTAAATTTTTGCCGTTTTGTTGAAATCACCAAAAATAGTGTAGTAGTAGTCTGCCTCTTGTCGTCAATTCCTTTGAAAGAGTTATAATCGTTTATTATTTTCTCAGCTTTAATATCAATTCACAATGGATGGGTTTATATTTTATGTTTTTCTAAAAATGCACATCTAGTCGCTACAAGCTTTTTTAGATCGACCTAACCGGAATCAGCGTTGTCTCCTTTTTCGGTCATCGATATCACAGCGTTGATATCGATATAACTTAATCGCTACATAATACAGGTTATCGCTTATACAATACGATTCTTTTATATATGTATTGGATTAGCGTTATTATTAAAGTAAGTAAATAAGTATTATATACATACGTAGACCAGGGGATTTATATGTAGCCTACTACACCTTTTAATTTCAGTTTTTGCAATATATGCTCTCCAATGATTTTGGTTCATTATAAATATGTAAATATCAAATAGTACTTTGCCAAATTTGCATCCTTGTACCTGGAACGCGTTTTTAACGTAAAGTTGCCTTATTTTTTTTAGTTTTTGACAAATTTGCGAGAAAATCGCAAGATTACACTATATAGGTCTGATAGGTGAGTGTTCCCTTTACCACGTGTATATGATTATATCGTGAATCTCCGTGAATCTCTGTTGATTCTACTCCACCGAAGTTTAAAAAATGCGAAAATATAGTGTGTTTTTGAAGCGTGTCCAATTTACTAAGTATTCCAAATTTTATTGTATTTTTTTACAACAAATAACTAAAAATTGCTCTACTTTTTGAATTAAGTAAAAATATTCAAGAACAATTGTTTAATTCGGTCAATATTCATTTACAAAGTTGCATGTTTTTGTAAAAATTGTACATTTTTTCATACTTGAAAAATGTCTCCACTTTGAGAAGATGTAGCACCCACTATTCTTATCGGACTTTAAAAACAATTTGTATCCATAAGTTCTAAAGTATTATCTGTGAATTTCACTTTTTACTTACCGCCACCATTTTACATCCGTGTAGCAAACTGCACTTCACTAGAGCCAAAGTTGTTATAATGATATTAATTGAGAAATAATTATATTAAATCATATGATATTTAGGTATTTATTCCATATTAAATAATTAATATGCGGTTGGTTTCATTTAATTTATATAAGCTTCCTTTCGATATCTATTTAATATATTTAGGTCTTGTTCATTATAAGAAAATTAACCAAACAAAAATCACTTCTTTAAAAACTATTAACGGCCGAGATTTGAGACCTATCGTTTTCCTGTTTTACACACTTATGTTCAGACATAGTAAATTTTTTGCCGTTTTGTTGAAATCTCCAAAAATAGTGTAGTATTAGTCTGTCTTTTTCCGTCAATTCCTTTTAATTTCAGTTTTTGCAATATATGCTCTCCAATGATTTTGGTTCATTATAAATATGTAAATATCAAATAGTACTTTGCCAAATTTGCATCCTTGTACCTGGAACGCGTTTTTAACGTAAAGTTGCCTTATTTTTTTTACTTTTTTGACAAATTTGCGCAAAAAATCGCAAGACTACACTATATAGGTCTGATAGGTGAATGTTCCCTTTACCACGTGTATATGATTATATCGTGAATCTCCGTGAATCTCTGTTGATTCTACTCCACCGAAGTTTAAAAAATGCGAAAACATAGTTTTTTTTTTGAAGCGTGTCCAATTTACAAAGTATTCCAAATTTTATTTTTTACATCAAATAACTAAAAATTGATATACTTTTTGAATAAAGTAAAAATATTCAAGATCAACTGTTTAATTCGGTCAATATTCATTGTAAAATTTGCAAGTTTTTGTAAAAATTGTACATTTTTTTCATACTTGAAAAATGTCTCTACTTTGAGATGATGTAGCACCCACAATTCTAATCGGATTTTAAAAACATTTTGTATCCATAAGTTCTGAAGTACTATCTGTGAATTTCACTTTTTTCTTACCGCCACCATTCTACATCCGTGTTGCAAACTGCACTTCACTAGTGCCAAAGTTGTTATAATGATATTAATTCATAAATAATTATATTAAATCATATGATATTTAGGTATTTATTCCATATTAAATAATTAATATGCGGTTGGTTTCATTTAATTTATATAAGCTTTCTTTCGATATCTATTTAATATATTTAGGTCATGTTCATTAATAGAAAATTAACCAAACAAAAATCACTTCTTTAAAAACTATTAACGGCCGAGATATGAGACCTATAGTTTTTCTGTTTTACACACTTATGTTCGGACATAGTAAATTTTTTGCCGTTGTGTTGAAATCTCCAAATTTAATTTATATAAGCTTCCTTTCGATATCTATTTAATATATTTAGGTCTTGTTCATTATAAGAAAATTTACCAAACAAAAATCACTTCTTTAAAAACTATTAACGGCCGAGATTTGAGACCTATCGTTTTTCTGTTTTACACCCTTATGTTCGGACTTAGTAAATTTTTGCCGTTTTGTTGAAATCTCCAAAAATAGTGTAGTAGTAATCTGCCTCTTTCCGCCAATTCCTTTTAATTTCAGTTTTTGCAATATATGCTCTCGAATGATTTTGGTTCATTATAAATATGTAAATATCAAATAATACTTTGAAAAATTTGCATCCTTGTACCTGAAACGCGTTTTTAACGTGAGGTTGCATTAATTTTTTTAGTTTAGTTAGTTTTTAGTTTTTGACAAATTTGCGCAAAAAATCGCAAGACTACACTATATAGGTCTGATAGGTGAATGTTCCCTTTACCACGTGTATATGATTATATCGTGAATCTCCGTAAATCTCAGTTGATTCTACTCCACCGAAGTTTAAAAATGCGAAAATTTAGTGTGTTTTTGAAGCGTGTCCAATTTACTAAGTATTCCAAATTTTATTGTATTTTTCACAGCAAATAACTAAAAATTGATATACTTTTTGAATAAAGTAAAAATATTCAAGATCAATTGTTTAATTCGGTCAATATTCATTTTCAAAGTTGCAAGTTTTTGTAAAAATTGTACATTTTTTTCATACTTGAAAAATGTCTCCACTTTGAGATGATGTAGCACCCACTATTCTTATCGGACTTTAAAAACATTTTGTATCCATAAGTTCTAAAGTAATATCTGTGAATTTCACTTTTTACTTACCGCCACCATTCTACATCCGTGTTGCAAACTGCACTTCACTAGTGCCAAAGTTGTTATAATGATATTAATTGATAAATAATTATATTAAATCATATGATATTTAGGTATTTATTCCATATTAAATAATTAATATGCGGTTGGTTTCGTTTAATTTATTCGATATCAATTTAATATATTTAGGTCTAGTTCATTATTAGAAAATTAACCAAACAAAAAACACTTCTTTAAAAACTATCAACAGCCGATATTTGAGACCTATCGTTTTTCTGTTTTACACACTTATGTTCGGACATAGTAAATTTTTGCCGTTTTGTTGAAATCACCAAAAATAGTGTAGTAGTAGTCTGCCTCTTGTCGTCAATTCCTTTGAAAGAGTTATAATCGTTTATTATTTTCTCAGCTTTAATATCAATTCACAATGGATGGGTTTATATTTTATGTTTTTCTAAAAATGCACATCTAGTCGCTACAAGCTTTTTTAGATCGACCTAACCGGAATCAGCGTTGTCTCCTTTTTCGGTCATCGATATCACAGCGTTGATATCGATATAACTTAATCGCTACATAATACAGGTTATCGCTTATACAATACGATTCTTTTATATATGTATTGGATTAGCGTTATTATTAAAGTAAGTAAATAAGTATTATATACATACGTAGACCAGGGGATTTATATGTAGCCTACTACACCTTTTAATTTCAGTTTTTGCAATATATGCTCTCCAATGATTTTGGTTCATAATAAATATGTAAATATCAAATAATACTTTGCCAAATTTGCATCCTTGTACCTGGAACGCGTTTTTAACGTGAAGTTGCATTAATTTTTTTAATTTTTCACAAATTTGCGCAAAAAATCGCAAGACTACACTATATAGGTCTGATAGGTGAATGTTCCCTCTACCATGTGTATATGATTATATCGTGAATCTCCGTGAATCTCTGTTGATTCTACTCCACCGAAGTTTAAAAAATGCGAAAATATAGTTTTTTTTTTGAAGCGTGTCGCAGCTTTTAAAATAAACACCGCCGATAGTGTAAGATGTCGATAAACGATATTTGTTTTTAGTTTAAGTTTGTATTTTGGTTGAAGTCAAGAAACGGTCTCTCTAATTTTGAAGCTTGAAATGAATACATTGTGTAAAAGAATTAAATATCTATTTTCATTAATAAAGTTAAATAAGCGCCTAAGAAACAAACCAACATAGTGGTCCTTCGAGCCGGATCGCTAATAAAGCCATCAGCAAGTGAAATACAGTCCATTATTGAATAAATTCATGAACAAAATGTGGGAGTGGAAGCAGCCACAACTTAACCTCATTGATTCGTGGAAATCGCAACAACTTAGAGACGTTCATTTTGCAATTTTCCTAAAATTTGTTAAGGAAACATTAATAAAACGACAGCTTCGTTCTTTCAAAGGCATAAAATATAATAATGCTGAAAGATCAGAACATGTGGAGACAATTTCAAAGGAACTCAGCGAAAACGCAATGTTGCGCATTTGTGAGTTTTTTGACATCGGCGTAGATGAAAATGCGACAAAACATAAAATGGCGGAAAAAATTGTAGACGCTATTTCGTGTGTCGACATCGAAAGCCCCGATGGGTCAAATACCTCAGTTTTGGAAAAACGGCTGGAAATACTGGAACAAATTGAAAATGTGGATAGCGAATATGTGAACGTCAAGCGAAAAGTTTGCGAAAAGGAGGCAATGCTTATAAACATGAAGCGGATGTTATCGGAGGCGGAAAATAATCCAACTACAAGCACCGAAATAAACATTAATAAAACACTAGACGGTATAATTATTCTTCAAAAGGAAATGGATCTTCTTCAAGCGGAAGAAGTTGCGTTGGTAAGTAAGAAAAATGTTCTGAACACCAAAGTCGCACTAACCGATTCTTCTTCTTGCAATTCGGTACGATCCAAAATTTCTGTGCGTCAAGACAACCCGAGAGAGCGAACGTCAGAATGGGTACATTCGCAACATGAAGATCACACAAATCATCTTCACAATCAAGGCGATCCAGCAATGGCCATGAACAAAATGCTGGCTCGTCAAAGTTTGAGTGGAAAACAACTGGAGTTCGACGGTAGCTCTGCATTGAACTGGAGACATTTTATAAATGAGTTCAATGCTACAAGCAAACAATGTGGATTTTCCAAAGAAGAGGACGTTCAACGGCTTGCAAAAGCACTGAAGGGAGTGGCAAAAGAAAAGGTTTCTTTGTTACTCATCTCGGCAAAAGAACCGGAAAAAATTCTATCAATTTTAAATAAGTCTTACGGTGGTCCTGAGGAAATTGCCCTAGAATTGATGTCAAAAGCATGCCATGTCAAGCCTGTTAGACAACTAGCTGATTTCGAAGAATTCAACAATAGCGTCCAAAACATACACTCAGCATTGGAATATACTGATGACAGGTTGATCGACACACAACGACTACTTGCTATGATGATTGGAAAATTGTCCGAAAATTATCTACGAGAATGGGGCGCATATCTTAGAGATGAAAATGTGCGTGCCTCCTTCTGCACATTCGACAAACTGGCCGAATGGGCACAGAAACAGGCTGATCTAATACAGGACATCTCATTTTTCAAAAAAGTAACAACAATCAATCAAAATGCATCATATGCCGAACCGTTAAAATGTAACCAAACACAACACTCAGTAGCAGAGGATGGAGTTCAGCTCAAACCAAAACCAAGGACAATATGCTTGATTTGCAGCGAGGAGAAACACGCTCTTAGCAAATGCAATGTATTTTTAAAAGCGGATGTAAAGAAAAGGTGGGACTTAGCTAACCGAAATAAAGCCTGCTACAGTTGTCTTAAATTCCACAAAAGTCAATGTAATGAAAGACAAACATGCAAAGTAGACAATTGCGAGAAATATCACAATCCATTACTACACAAACGCCCCATGCAGGGTAATTCCGCAGCACCCACAAACCTTAGTGGATGCGTGTCAGAGTCATGCAAAACATCTTTACTAAAAATGGTACCAATCACAGTACATGGAAGTAAGGGCTCTAAAGATACAGTTGCGTTTTTGGATGAAGGCAGTACATCTACAATCATGGATATGAGCTTGGCCCGAGAAGTGGGCATACAAGGTGACATTAAACCATTTTGTTTTAGCTGGACAGGAGGAATTTACAGGTACGAGACAGATGCAGAATCGGCCCGTATCAGTCTCAGTGGTATGAACGGAACAAAGCATCAACTGGATGATGTATGGTTAATAAATGATTTAAAAATACCAACACAACAACTAAATTATAAAACCATCATGGAACTGGTACCAAAAAATATGGTAGACTTTACAAAGCTGCAGAACAAGCAACCAATGTTATTGATTGGACAACGTCATGCTAATTTGATTACTACAAGAGCAATTATAAACGGTAATGAGCAACGCCCAATGTTATCCAAAACCAAGCTAGGTTGGGTAGTACATGGTCCTATTCTAACTCAAGAACTATCAGCACATTTTACTTGTTGTCAAGTAACTGATGAAAGTTTACACCAAATGGTCAAGCAACAGTTTAGTATTGAAAACTTTGGTGTCTGTGCAGTAAAAGATAATAAAACGAAATCAAAGGAAGATCAATTAGCAGTACTCAAAGCGGAATCATCAATTAAACAAAAGGGTAACCATTACGAAATAGGCTTACCATGGAAAATGGATGATGTTAAGCTTCCAGACAGCAAGGAAATGGCAATTCAACGGCTTAAATGTCTTGAGCGAAAATTACTAAGAGAGAAGGGAACAGCTCAAGCATATCAAAATGAGATCAACAAACTACTGGACAAAGGTTATGCAGTCCAACTCACAGATATGAAAATTCTTAAGTCTCCAAAACTCTGGTTTTTACCACATTTTGCCGTTTTTAACCCAAGCAAACCCAACAAAGTTCGATTGGTATTTGACGCAGCCGCTACAAGCAATGGTACTTCACTTAACTGTAAGCTTCTTACAGGACCGGACTGGTCAACATCTATAGTGGGTATTTTGATACGATTTCGGTTACACTCGGTCGCCGTAGTTGGCGACATTCGAGAAATGTTTAACCAAGTGAGAATTTCAGAAAGCGACACAGCTGCACAATGTTTTCTATGGAGGAACCTGACCAGAAAAAAGAACCAACAGTGTACCAAATGAAGGCAATGTTGTTTGGGTTAACTTCCTCACCCTTTTTAGCTCAATTTGTCAAAAATTATAATGCTAACAAATATAAGGAGAGTCAAGCCGATGCCGTAAAAGCTATAATAGAAAATCATTATGTTGACGATTATCTAGATTCCAAACCTAGTGCTGCAGAAGTCATAAAACTCATAAAATCAATTACACAAATACATTTAAAGGCTGGATTGAGTGGTCAGTTCATATCAAACAGTAACGAAGTAATGCAATCCATTCTGAAAATCTAGAGGAGAAAACTATAGCAGTGATTGGCGACAAAACGGATATGCAACAAAAGGTATTAGGTGTTTTATGGGATGCAAAAGGCGACTTCTTCACATACTCCACTTCAATAATGCATAAGGTAGCAAAAGACCTTCTTAATGGCAAAGTCATACCAACAAAAAGGAAAGTATTGTCTGTGGTCAATTCATTATATGACCCTTTAGGTCTAATGGCACCCGTGACTATCAAAGGACGCATACTAATGCGCGATATATGGGAAACTGGAATCGGTTGGGATGACCAAATTAAAGGTGACCTGATAAATAAATGGCAGAATTGGCTAAAGAATTTAACTTCGATTGAGAACACAAAAATTCCCCGATGCTACAGCAATAATATAGAAAAGGCTGATCGCATTGAATTTCATATATTTAACGATGCCAGCGCGAAAGCATATCTTCAGTCGCATATATAAGATGTGTTTACCAGAAGGAAAGCAAATGGCATTATGAAGTGGCACTGTCGATCAAAGGCAAGAGTTTCTCCTATTAAGCATGTAACAATACCCAAGCTGGAAACAATGGCAGCAGTATTAGGGTGTCGATTAGCTGAAATGATCAGCCATGAACTACAAGTCAAAGCAGACCAGCGATATTTTTGGACTGATTCACGAACAGTTCTTATTGGATTAACAGCGACAAACGAATGGAAGTATTTGTTGCCAATCGAATAAGTGAGATTTGCGAAAAATCGGCCAGATCAGAGTGGCGCTGGCGTCAACAAATGAAAAACGCTGACATAATAACAAGGGACAATATAGCTTCACACAAACTGCATCGATGGATTCAGGTCCTGAATTTTACATCACCCAAATCTTCTGGGAAATCAAAAACCAACGGTAGACTGTTGCGATCATAAGGAATCGTAATCACTTCTGGAAGAAGAACCGCCAATGAATATACTTTTACAGAGGATTTCCGTATACAACAACTAATCCGCAGCACTCTTGGATAGAGATATATAAAAAATTCATTGATGCGAACAGACGGTATTCGAAGTTCCGGTGCTTAAATGTGGACGAAATAGAATGGGCCGAAAAATTGGTGTAAGGTGGTCCAACAACAACTATTTGCAGATGATTTAATACTCTAAAATTTGGAAAGATCTCCAAAATACGATGACAAAATAGTGTCTATTTGGACGTCGATAACATAATACGAGTAAATAGAGAATAGAGCGTGCCAAGGAGGTATCAAAATGTACAAAAAGCCCTATTGTTTTGGATGGAAAACATATTTATACTCGCATGCTGATAAACAAATTTCATGTCGACGCTCAACATGTTGGTACGCAGGTTGTAATACATCGATTTAAAGAGTCTTATGGATGCCAAAACTAAACAGGATTATCAGGACAACGATCAATAATTGTGTGTGGTGTAAACGAAAGAAATCAAACCACAAGTACCAAAAATGGGTCTTCTACCCGAAGAAAGATTCTTTACCCATAAAAAACCATTTACAGCAACAGGCATAGATTATTTCGGGCCATTCTACACCAAGGAAGGAAGAGGTACCCGAGCATCAAAAAACTTCCGTAAGCGATATGGAGTAATCTTCACTTGTCTAACTACTCGAGAATCAATGTGGAAATAGCTCACTCATTGGATACGGACTCTTGCATATTGGCAGTTCGCCGAATGATGGCTCGTCGCGGTCTGTAAAGGTTATGGTAGACAACGGCACAATTTTCGTGGTGCAGCAAGGGAATTGCAAGAGGCCCTGGAAGAGCTGAACGAGAGTAACATAAAGGAGTACATGGCAAATATTAAAATCACCTGGAACTTTATTCCAGAAATGCCCCCAATTTTGGCGGATGTTGGGAGCGACTAGTTGGCTGTTTTAAACGAGCAATTGAGGCAGTTATGTCAGTAAATGCAAACCCTAATGATGAAACGCTGCGAACTGTATTTATGGAAGCAGAATATCTGGTAAACAGTCGTCCATATATTTGGAATCCGACGACGCTGATGACGAAGTGGGTCTTTGTCCAAATGATATATGCATACCGCAAAGCTGCATACTCCATAGTCCAGGCAAGTTTCTCAATATGGTGGAGGAAAAACGTGCTTGGAGAGTTTCCCAGTATTTGATCGACTCTTTTTGGAAACGCTTTATCAAGGAATATTTGCCAACACTTATACATCGATCAAAGTGGCATAAGGATGTTGACAATCTAAAGGTGGGCGAAATAGTCGTCATGAAAGACAACACCCCGCGCGGCGAATGGCTCTCGGTGCGTAACGAAGGTATTTCCAGGAGAAGACGGAATTGTACGTGTGGTCGAACTTAGGACGGCCAAGAACACTTATCGGCGCCCGGCTAATCGACTATGCAGAATAGGAGTCCAGCGCAACGACATTGATGATCGTGTGAGAATGAGTGCCTAGGGGCCGCTGTATGTCGCAGCTTTTAAAATAAACACCGCCGATAGTGTAAGATGTCGATAAACGATATTTGTTTTTAGTTTAAGTTTGTATTTTGGTTGAAGTCAAGAAACGGTCTCTCTAATTTTGAAGCTTGAAATGAATACATTGTGTAAAAGAATTAAATATCTATTTTCATTAATAAAGTTAAATAAGCGCCTAAGAAACAAACCAACAAAGCGTGTCCAATTTACTAAGTATTCCAAATTTTATTTTTTACAACAAATAACTAAAAATTGATATACTTTTTAAATAAAGTAAAAATATTCAAGATCAATTGTTTAATTCGGTCAATATTCATCTTCAAAGTTGCAAGTTTTTGTAAAAATTGTACATTTTTTTCATACTTGAAAAATGTCTCCACTTTGAGATGATGTAGCACCCACAATTCTAATCGGATTTTAAATCATTTTGTATCCATAAGTTCTTAATTGATAAATAATTGAATTAAATCATATGTTATTTAGGTATTTATTCCATATTAAATAATTAATATGCGGTTGGTTTCATTTAATTTATATAAGCTTCCTTTCGATATCTATTTAATATATTTAGGTCTTGTTCATTATTAGAATATTAACCAAACAAAAATCACTTCTTTGAAAACTATTAACGGCCGAGATTTGAGACCTATCGTTTTCCTGTTTTACACACTTATGTTCAGACATAGTAAATTTTTTGCCGTTGTGTTCAAATCTCCAAAAATAGTGTAGTAGTAATCTGCCTCTTTCCGTCAATTCCTTTTAATTTCAGTTTTTGCAATATATGCTCTCCAATGATTTTGGTTCATTATAAATATGTAAATATCAAATAATACTTTGCCAAATTTGCATCCTTGTACCTGAAACGCGTTTTTAACGTGAAGTGGCCTTAATTCTTTTAATTTTTGACAAATTTGCGCAAAAAATCGCAAGACTACACTATATAGGTCTGATAGGTGAATGTTCCCTTTACCACGTGTATATGATTATATCGTGAATCTCCGTGAATCTCTGTTGATTCTACTCCACCGAAGTTTAAAAAATGCGAAAATATAGTTTTTTTTTTGAAGCGTGTCCAATTTACAAAGTATTCCAAATTTTTTTTTTTACAACAAATAACTAAAAATTGATATACTTTTTGAATAAAGTAAAAATATTCAAGATCAACTGTTTAATTCGGTCAATATTCATTGTAAAATTTGCAAGTTTTTGTAAAAATTGTACATTTTTTTCATACTTGAAAAATGTCTCTACTTTGAGATGATGTAGCACCCACAATTCTAATCGGATTTTAAAAACATTTTGTATCCATAAGTTCTGAAGTACTATCTGTGAATTTCACTTTTTACTTACCGCCACCATTCTACATCCGTGTTGCAAACTGCACTTCACTAGTGCCAAAGTTGTTATAATGATATTAATTCATAAATAATTATATTAAATCATATGATATTTAGGTATTTATTCCATATTAAATAATTAATATGCGGTTGGTTTCATTTAATTTATATAAGCTTTCTTTCGATATCTATTTAATATATTTAGGTCATGTTCATTAATAGAAAATTAACCAAACAAAAATCACTTCTTTAAAAACTATTAACGGCCGAGATATGAGACCTATCGTTTTTCTGTTTTACACCCTTATGTTCGGACTTAGTAAATTTTTGCCGTTTTGTTGAAATCTCCAAAAATAGTGTAGTAGTAATCTGCCTCTTTCCGCCAATTCCTTTTAATTTCAGTTTTTGCAATATATGCTCTCCAATGATTTTGGTTCATTATAAATATGTAAATATCAAATAATACTTTGCCAAATTTGCATCCTTGTACCTGAAACGCGTTTTTAACGTGAGGTTGCATTAATTTTTTTAGTTTAGTTAGTTTTTAGTTTTTGACAAATTTGCGAGAAAATCGCAAGACTACACTATATAGGTCTGATAGGTGAGTGTTCCCTTTACCACATGTATATGATTATATCGTGAATCTCCGTGAATCTCTGTTGATTCTACTCCACCGAAGTTTAAAAAATGCGAAAATATAGTGTGTTTTTGAAGCGTGTCCAATTTACTAAGTATTCCAAATTTTATTGTATTTTTTTACAACAAATAACTAAAAATTGCTCTACTTTTTGAATTAAGTAAAAATATTCAAGAACAATTGTTTAATTCGGTCAATATTCATTTACAAAGTTGCATGTTTTTGTAAAAATTGTACATTTTTTCATACTTGAAAAATGTCTCCACTTTGAGATGATGTAGCACCCACTATTCTTATCGGACTTTAAAAACAATTTGTATCCATGAGTTCTAAAGTATTATCTGTGAATTTCACTTTTTACTTACCGCCACCATTCTACATCCGTGTTGCAAACTGCACTTCACTAGTGCCAAAGTTGTTATAATGATATTAATTCATAAATAATTATATTAAATCATATGATATTTAGGTATTTATTCCATATTAAATAATTAATATGCGGTTGGTTTCATTTAATTTATATAAGCTTTCTTTCGATATCTATTTAATATGTTTAGGTCATGTTCATTAATAGAAAATTAACCAAACAAAAATCACTTCTTTAAAAACTATTAACGGCCGAGATATGAGACCTATCGTTTTTCTGTTTTACACCCTTATGTTCGGACTTAGTAAATTTTTGCCGTTTTGTTGAAATCTCCAAAAATAGTGTAGTAGTAATCTGCCTCTTTCCGCCAATTCCTTTTAATTTCAGTTTTTGCAATATATGCTCTCCAATGATTTTGGTTCATTATAAATATGTAAATATCAAATAATACTTTGCCAAATTTGCATCCTTGTACCTGAAACGCGTTTTTAACGTAAGGTTGCATTAATTTTTTTAGTTTAGTTAGTTTTTAGTTTTTGACAAATTTGCGAGAAAATCGCAAGACTACACTATATAGGTCTGATAGGTGAGTGTTCCCTTTACCACATGTATATGATTATATCGTGAATCTCCGTGAATCTCTGTTGATTCTACTCCACCGAAGTTTAAAAATGCGAAAATATAGTGTGTTTTTGAAGCGTGTCCAATTTACTAAGTATTCCAAATTTTATTGTATTTTTTTACAACAAATAACTAAAAATTGCTCTACTTTTTGAATTAAGTAAAAATATTCAAGAACAATTGTTTAATTCGGTCAATATTCATTTACAAAGTTGCATGTTTTTGTAAAAATTGTACATTTTTTCATACTTGAAAAATGTCTCCACTTTGAGATGATGTAGCACCCACTATTCTTATCGGACTTTAAAAACAATTTGTATCCATAAGTTCTAAAGTATTATCTGTGAATTTTTTTACTTACCGCCACCATTCTACATCCGTGTTGCAAACTGCACTTCACTAGTGCCAAAGTTGTTATAATGATATTAATTGATAAATAATTATATTAAATCATATGATATTTAGGTATTTATTCCATATTAAATAATTAATATGCGGTTGGTTTCATTTAATTTATATAAGCTTTCTTTCGATATCTATTTAATATATTTAGGTCATGTTCATTAATAGAAAATTAACCAAACAAAAATCACTTCTTTAAAAACTATTAACGGCCGAGATATGAGACCTATAGTTTTTCTGTTTTACACACTTATGTTCGGACATAGTAAATTTTTTGCCGTTGTGTTGAAATCTCCAAATTTAATTTATATAAGCTTCCTTTCGATATCTATTTAATATATTTAGGTCTTGTTCATTATAAGAAAATTAACCAAACAAAAATCACTTCTTTAAAAACTATTAACGGCCGAGATTTGAGACCTATCGTTTTTCTGTTTTACACCCTTATGTTCGGACTTAGTAAATTTTTGCCGTTATGTTGAAATCTCCAAAAATAGTGTAGTAGTAATCTGCCTCTTTCCGCCAATTCCTTTTAATTTCAGTTTTTGCAATATATGCTCTCGAATGATTTTGGTTCATTATAAATATGTAAATATCAAATAATGCTTTGCCAAATTTGCATCCTTGTACCTGAAACGCGTTTTTAACGAGAGGTTGCATTAATTTTTTTAGTTTAGTTAGTTTTTAGTTTTTGACAAATTTGCGAGAAAATCGCAAGACTACACTATATAGGTCTGATAGGTGAGTGTTCCCTTTACCACGTGTATATGATTATATCGTGAATCTCCGTGAATCTCTGTTGATTCTACTCCACCGAAGTTTAAAAAATGCGAAAATATAGTGTGTTTTTTGAAGCGTGTCCAATTTACTAAGTATTCCAAATTTTATTGTATTTTTTTACAACAAATAACTAAAAATTGCTCTACTTTTTGAATTAAGTAAAAATATTCAAGAACAATTGTTTAATTCGGTCAATATTCATTTACAAAGTTGCATGTTTTTGTAAAAATTGTACATTTTTTCATACTTGAAAAATGTCTCCACTTTGAGATGATGTAGCACCCACTATTCTTATCGGACTTTAAAAACAATTTGTATCCATAAGTTCTAAAGTATTATCTGTGAATTTCACTTTTTACTTACCGCCACCATTTTACATCCGTGTAGCAAACTGCACTTCACTAGAGCCAAAGTTGTTATAATGATATTAATTGAGAAATAATTATATTAAATCATATGATATTTAGGTATTTATTCCATATTAAATAATTAATATGCGGTTGGTTTCATTTAATTTATATAAGCTTCCTTTCGATATCTATTTAATATATTTAGGTCTTGTTCATTATAAGAAAATTAACCAAACAAAAATCACTTCTTTAAAAACTATTAACGGCCGAGATTTGAGACCTATCGTTTTCCTGTTTTACACACTTATGTTCAGACATAGTAAATTTTTTGCCGTTTTGTTGAAATCTCCAAAAATAGTGTAGTATTAGTCTGTCTTTTTCCGTCAATTCCTTTTAATTTCAGTTTTTGCAATATATGCTCTCCAATGATTTTGCTTCATAATAAATATGTAAATATCAAAAAATACTTTGCCAAATTTGCATCCTTGTAACTGGAACGCGTTTTTAACGTGAGGTTGCATTAATTTTTTTAGTTTAGTTAGTTTTTAGTTTTTGACAAATTTGCGCAAAAAATCGCAAGACTACACTATATAGGTCTGATAGGTGAGTGTTCCCTCTATCACGTGTATATGATTATATCGTGAATCTCCGTAAATCTCAGTTGATTCTACTCCACCGAAGTTTAAAAATGCGAAAATTTAGTGTGTTTTTGAAGCGTGTCCAATTTACTAAGTATTCCAAATTTTATTGTATTTTTTACAGCAAATAACTAAAAATTGATATACTTTTTGAATAAAGTAAAAATATTCAAGATCAATTGTTTAATTCGGTCAATATTCATTTTCAAAGTTGCAAGTTTTTGTAAAAATTGTACATTTTTTTCATACTTGAAAAATGTCTCCACTTTGAGATGATGTAGCACCCACTATTCTTATCGGACTTTAAAAACATTTTGTATCCATAAGTTCTAAAGTAATATCTGTGAATTTCACTTTTTACTTACCGCCACCATTTTACATCCATGTTGCAAACTGCACTTCACTAGTGCCAAAGTTGTTATAATGATATTAATTGATAAATAATTATATTAAATCATATGATATTTAGGTATTTATTCCATATTAAATAATTAATATGCGGTTGGTTTCATTTAATTTATTCGATATCAATTTAATATATTTAGGTCTAGTTCATAATTAGAAAATTAACCAAACAAAAAACACTTCTTTAAAAACTATCAACAGCCGATATTTGAGACCTATCGTTTTTCTGTTTTACACACTTATGTTCGGACATAGTAAATTTTTGCCGTTTTGTTGAAATCACCAAAAATAGTGTAGTAGTAGTCTGCCTCTTGTCGTCAATTCCTTTGAAAGAGTTTTAATCGTTTATTATTTTCTCAGCTTTAATATCAATTCACAATGGATGGGTTTATATTTTATGTTTTTCTAAAAATGCACATCTAGTCGCTGCAAGCTTTTTTTAGATCGACCTAACCGGAATCAGCGTTGTCTCCTTTTTCGGTCATCGATATCACAGCGTTGATATCGATATAACTTAATCGCTACATAATACAGGTTATCGCTTATACAATACGATATTTTTATATATGTATTGGATTAGCGTTATTATTAAAGTAAGTAAATAAGTATTATATACATACGTAGACCAGGGGATTTATATGTAGCCTACTACACCTTTTAATTTCAGTTTTTGCAATATATGCTCTCCAATGATTTTGGTTCATTATAAATATGTAAATATCAAATAGTACTTTGCCAAATTTGCATCCTTGTACCTGGAACGCGTTTTTAACGTAAAGTTGCCTTATTTTTTTTAGTTTTTGACAAATTTGCGCAAAAAATCGCAAGACTACACTATATAGGTCTGATAGGTGAATGTTCCCTTTACCACGTGTATATGATTATATCGTGAATCTCCGTGAATCTCTGTTGATTCTACTCCACCGAAGTTTAAAAAATGCGAAAATATAGTGTGTTTTTGAAGCGTGTCCAATTTACTAAGTATTCCAAATTTTATTTTTTACAACAAATAACTAAAAATTGATATACTTTTTGAATAAAGTAAAAATATTCAAGATCAATTGTTAAATTCGGTCAATATTCATCTTCAAAGTTGCAAGTTTTTGTAAAAATTGTACATTTTTTCATACTTGAAAAATGTCTCCACTTTGAGATGATGTAGCACCCCCTATTCTTATCGGACTTTAAAAACATTTTGTATCCATAAGTTCTAAAGTATTATCTGTGAATTTCACTTTTTACTTACCGCCACCATTTTACATCCGTGTTGCAAACTGCACTTCACTAGTGCCAAAGTTGTTATAATGATATTAATTGATAAATAATTATATTAAATCATATGATATTTAGGTAATTATTCAATATTAAATAATTAAAATGCGGTTGGTTTCATTTAATTTATATAAGCTTCCTTTCGATATCTATTTAATATATTTAGGTCTTGTTCATTATTAGAATATTAACCAAACAAAAATCACTTCTTTAAAAACTATTAACGGCCGAGATATGAGACCTATAGTTTTTCTGTTTTACACACTTATGTTCGGACATAGTAAATTTTTTGCCGTTGTGTTGAAATCTCCAAATTTAATTTATATAAGCTTCCTTTCGATATCTATTTAATATATTTAGGTCTTGTTCATTATTAGAAAATTAACCAAACAAAAATCACTTCTTTAAAAACTATTAACGGCCGAGATATGAGACCTATAGTTTTTCTGTTTTACACACTTATGTTCGGACATAGTAAATTTTTTGCCGTTTTGTTGAAATCTCCAAAAATAGTGTAGTAAAAATTAAATTTTTTAATTTTTGACAAATTTGCGCAAAAAATCGCAAGACTACACTATATAGGTCTGATAGGTGAATGTTCCCTTTACCACGTGTATATGATTATATCGTGAATCTCCGTGAATCTCTGTTGATTCTACTCCACCGAAGTTTAAAAAATGCGAAAATATAGTTTTTTTTTTTGAAGCGTGTCCAATTTACAAAGTATTCCAAATTTTATTTTTTACAACAAATAACTAAAAATTGATATACTTTTTGAATGAAGTAAAAATATTCAAGATCAACTGTTTAATTCGGTCAATATTCATTTTAAAAGTTGCAAGTTTTTGTAAAAATTGTACATTTTTTTCATACTTGAAAAATGTCTCTACTTTGAGATGATGTAGCACCCACAATTCTAATCGGATTTTAAAAACATTTTGTATCCATAAGTTCTGAAGTACTATCTGTGAATTTCACTTTTTACTTACCGCCACCATTCTACATCCGTGTTGCAAACTGCACTTCACTAGTGCCAAAGTTGTTATAATGATATTAATTCATAAATAATTATATTAAATCATATGATATTTAGGTATTTATTCCATATTAAATAATTAATATGCGGTTGGTTTCATTTAATTTATATAAGCTTTCTTTCGATATCTATTTAATATATTTAGGTCATGTTCATTAATAGAAAATTAACCAAACAAAAATCACTTCTTTAAAAACTATTAACGGCCGAGATATGAGACCTATAGTTTTTTTGTTTTACACACTTATGTTCGGACATAGTAAATTTTTTGCCGTTGTGTTGAAATCTCCAAATTTAATTTATATAAGCTTCCTTTCGATATCTATTTAATATATTTAGGTCTTGTTTATTATTAGAAAATTAACCAAACAAAAATCACTTCTTTAAAAACTATTAACGGCCGAGATATGAGACCTATAGTTTTTCTGTTTTACACACTTATGTTCGGACATAGTAAATTTTTTGCCGTTTTGTTGAAATCTCCAAAAATAGTGTAGTAGTAATCAGCCTCTTTCCGTCAATTCCTTTTAATTTCAGTTTTTGCAATATATGCTCTCCAATGATTTTCCTTCATTATAAATATGTAAATATCAAATAATACTTTGCCAAATTTGCATCCTTGTACCTGGAACGCGTTTTTAACGTGAAGTTGCATTAATTTTTTTAATTTTTGACAAATTTGCGCAAAAAATCGCAAGACTACACTATATAGGTCTGATATGTGATTGTTCCCTCTACCACGTGTATATGATTATATCGTGAATCTCCGTGAATCTCTGTTGATTCTACTCCACCGAAGTTTAAAAAATGCGAATATATAGTTTTTTTTTTTGAAGCGTGTCCAATTTACTAAGTATTCCAAATTTTATTTTTTACAACAAATAACTAAAAATTTGATATACTTTTTGAATAAAGTAAAAATATTCAAGATCAATTGTTTAATTCGGTCAATATTCATTTTCAAAGTTGCAAGTTTTTGTAAAAATTGTACATTTTTTTCATACTTGAAAAATGTCTCCACTTTGAGATGATGTAGCACCCACTATTCTTATCGGACTTTAAAAACATTTTGTATCCATAAGTGCTAAAGTAATATCTGTGAATTTCACTTTTTACTTTACCGCCACCATTTTACATCCGTGTTGCAAACTGCACTTCACTAGTGCCAAAATTGTTATAATGATATTAATTGATAAATAATTATATTAAATCATATGATATTTAGGTATTTATTCCATATTAAATAATTAATATGCGGTTGGTTTCATTTAATTTATTCGATATCAATTTAATATATTTAGGTCTAGTTCATTATTAGAAAATTAACCAAACAAAATCACTTCTTTAAAAACTATTAACGGCCGAGATTTGAGACCTATCGTTTTTCTGTTTTACACACTTATGTTCAGACATAGTAAATTTTTTGCCGTTGTGTTGAAATCTCCAAAAATAGTGTAGTAGTAATCTGCCTCTTTCCGTCAATTCCTTTTAATTTCAGTTTTTGCAATATATGCTCTCCAATGATTTTGGTTCATTATAAATATGTAAATATCAAAAAATACTTTGCCAAATTTGCATCCCTGTACCTGAAACGCGTTTTTAACGTGAAGTTGCATTAGTTTTTTTAATTTTTCACAAATTTGCGCAAAAAATCGCAAGACTACACTATATAGGTCTGATAGGTGAATGTTCCCTCTACCACGTGTATATGATTATATCGTGAATCTCCGTGAATCTCTGTTGATTCTGCTCCACCGAAGTTTAAAAAATTCGAAAATATAGTGTGTTTTTGAAGCGTGTCCAATTTACAAAGAATTCCAAATTTTATTGTATTTTTTACAACAAATAACTAAAAATTGATATACTTTTTGAATAAAGTAAAAATATTCAAGATCAATTGCTTAATTCGGTCAATATTCATTTTCAAAGTTGCAAGTTTTTGTAAAAATTGTACATTTTTTCATACTTGAAAAATGTCTCCACTTTGAGATGATGTAGCACCCACTATTCTTATCGGACTTTAAAAACATTTTGTATCCATAAGTTCTAAAGTAATATCTGTGAATTTCACTTTTTACTTACCGCCACCATTTTACATCCGTGTTGCAAACTGCACTTCACTAGTGCCAAAATTCTTATAATGATATTAATTGATAAATAATTATATTAAATTATATGATATTTAGGTATTTATTCCATATTAAATAATTAATATGCGGTTGGTTTCATTTAATTTATTCGATATCAATCTAATATATTTAGGTCTAGTTCATTATTAGAAAATTAACCAAACAAAAATCACTTCTTTTAAAACTATTAACGGCCGAGATATGAGACCTATCGTTTTTCTGTTTTACACACTTATGTTCGGACATAATAAATTTTTTGCCGTTGTGTTGAAATCTCCAAAAATAGTGTAGTAGTAATCTGCCTCTTTCCGTCAATTCCTTTTAATTTCAGTTTTTGCAATATATGCTCTCCAATGATTTTGGTTCATTATAAATATGTAAATATCAAATAATACTTTGCCGAATTTGCATCCTTGTACCTGGAACGCGTTTTTAACGTGAGGTTGCATTAATTTTTTTAATTTTTCACAATGTTGTGAATGCTCCCTCTACCACGTGTATATGATTATATCGTGAATCTCCGTGAATCTCTGTTGATTCTACTCCACCGAAGTTTAAAAAATACGAAAATTTAGTGTGTTTTTGAAGCGTGTCCAATTTACTAAGTACTCCAAATTTTATTGTATTTTTTACAACAAATAACTAAAAATTTATTAACTTTTTGAATAAAGTAAAAATATTCAAGATCAATTGTTTAATTCGGTCGATATTCATTTTCAACTTTGCAGGTTTTTGTAAAAATTGTATATTTTTTTCATACTTGAAAAATGTCTCCACTTTGAGATGATGTAGCACCCACTATTCTTATCGGACTTTAAAAACATTTTGTATCCATAAGTTCTAAAGTAATATCTGTGAATTTCACTTTTTACTTACCGCCACCATTTTACATCCGTGTTGCAAACTGCACTTCACTAGTGCCAAAATTGTTATAATGATATTAATTGATAAATAATTATATTAAATCATATGATATTTAGGTATTTATTCCATATTAAATAATTAATATGCGGTTGGTTTCATTTAATTTATTCGATATCAATCTAATATATTTAGGTCTAGTTCATTATTAGAAAATTAACCAAACAAAAATCACTTCTTTTAAAACTATTAACGGCCGAGATATGAGACCTATAGTTTTTCTGTTTTACACACTTATGTTCGGACATAGTAAATTTTTTTTTTTAAAAAAAATGTTTTTAAAGTCCGATAAGAATAGTGGGTGCTACATCATCTCAAAGTGGAGACATTTTTCAAGTATGAAAAAATGTACAATTTTTACAAAAACTTGCAACTTTGAAAATGAATATTGACCGAATTAAACAATTGATCTTGAATATTTTTACTGTATTCAAAAAGTAGATCAATTTTTAGTTATTTTTTGTAAAAAATACAATAAAATTTGGAATACTTAGTAAATTGGACACGCTTCAAAAACACACTATATTTTCGAATTTTTTAAACTTCGGTGGAGTAAAATCAACAGAGATTCACGGAGATTCACGATATAATCATATACACGTGGTAGAGGGAACACTCACCTATCAGACCTATATAGTGTAGTCTTGCGATTTTTTGCGCAAATTTGTCAAAAATTAAAAAAATTAATGCAACCTCAGGTTAAAAACGCGTTCCATGTACAAGGATGCAAATTCGGCAAAGTATTATTTGATATTTACATATTTATAATGAACCAAAATCATTGGAGAGCATATATTGCAAAAACTGAAATTAAAAGGAATTGACGGAAAGAGGCAGATTACTACTACACTATTTTTGGAGATTTCAACACAACGGCAAAAAATTTACTATGTCCGAACATAAGTGTGTAAAACAGAAAAACTATAGGTCTCATATCTCGGCCGTTAATAGTTTTAAAAGAAGTGATTTTTGTTTGGTTAATTTTCTAATAATGAACAAGACTTAAATATATTAAATAGATATCGAAAGGAAGCTTTTATAAATTAAATGAAACCAACCGCATATTAATTATTTAATATGCAATACATACCTAAATATCATATGATTTAATATAATTATTTATCACTTAATATCATTATAACAACTTTGGCACTAGTGAAGTGCAGTTTGCAACACGGATGTAGAATGGTGGCGGTAAGTAAATTCACAGATAATACTTCAGAACTTATGGATATAAAATGTTTTTAAAATCCCATTAGAATTGTGGGTGCTACATCATCTCAAAGTGGAGACATTTTTCAAGTATGAAAAAATGTACAATTTTTACAAAAACTTGCAACTTTTAAAATGAATATTGACCGAATTAAACAATTGATCTTGAATATTTTTACTTTATTCAAAAAGTATATCAATTTTTAGTTATTTGTTGTAAAAAATACAATAAAATTTGGAATTCTTTGTAAATAGGACACGCTTCAAAAACACACTATATTTTCGAATTTTTTAAACTTCGGTGGAGTAGAATCAACAGAGATTCACGGAGATTCACGATATAATCATATACACGTGGTAGAGGGAGCATTCACAACATTGTGAAAAATTAAAAAAATTAATGCAACCTCACGTTAAAAACGCGTTTCAGGTACAAGGATGCAAATTTGGCAAAGTATTTTTTGATATTTACATATTTATAATGAACCAAAATCATTGGAGAGCATATATTGCAAAAACTGAAATTAAAAGGAATTGACGGAAAGAGGCAGATTACTACTACACTGTTTTTGGAGATTGCAACACAACGGCAAAAAATTTACTATGTCCGAACATAAGTGTGTAAAACAGAAAAACGATAGGTCTCAAATCTCGGCCGTTAATAGTTTTTAAAGAAGTGATTTTTGTTTGGTTAATTTTCTAATAATGAACAAGACCTAAATATATTAAATAGATATCGAAAGGAAGCTTATATAAATTAAATGAAACCAACCGCATATTAATTATTTAATATGGAATAAATACCTAAATATCATATGATTTAATATAATTATTTATCAATTAATATCATTATAACAATTTTGGCACTAGTGAAGTGCAGTTTGCAACACGGATGTAAAATGGTGGCGGTATGTAAAAAGTGAAATTCACAGATAATACTTCAGAACTTATGGATATAAAATGTTTTTAAAATCCCATTAGAATTGTGGGTGCTACATCATCTCAAAGTGGAGACATTTTTCAAGTATGAAAAAAAAGTACAATTTTTACAAAAACTTGCAACTTTTAAAATGAATATTGACCGAATTAAACAATTGATCTTGAATATTTCTTTATTCAAAAAGTATATCAATTTTTAGTTATTTGTTGTAAAAAATACAATAAAATTTGGAATTCTTTGTAAATTGGACACGCTTCAAAAACACACTATATTTTCGAATTTTTTAAACTTCGGTGGAGTAGAATCAACAGAGATTCACGGAGATTCACGATATAATCATATACACGTGGTAGAGGGAACAATCACATATCAGACCTATATAGTGTAGTCTTGCGATTTTTTGCGCAAATTTGTCAAAAATTAAAAAAATTAAGGCAACTTCACGTTAAAAACGCGTTTCAGGTACAAGGATGCAAATTTGGCAAAGTATTATTTGATGTTTACATATTTATAATGAACCAAAATCATTGGAGAGCATATATTGCAAAAACTGAAATTAAAAGGAATTGACGGAAAGAGGCAGATTACTACTACACTATTTTTGGAGATTTCAACACAACTGCAAAAAATTTACTATGTCCGAACATAAGTGTGTAAAACAGAAAAACAATAGGTCTCATATCTCGGCCGTTAATAGTTTTTAAAGAAGTGATTTTTGTTTGGTTAAATTTCTTATAATGAACAAGACCTAAATATATTAAATAGATATCGAAAGGAAGCTTATATAAATTAAATGAAAGCAACCGCATATTAATTATTTAATATGGAATAAATACCTAAATATCATATGATTTAATATAATTATTTATCACTTAATATCATTATAACAACTTTGGCACTAGTGAAGCGCAGTTTGCAACACGGATGTAAAATGGTGGCGGTATGTAAAAAGTGAAATTCACAGATAATACTTCAGAACTTATGGATATAAAATGTTTTTAAAATCCGATTAGAATTGTGGGTGCTACATCATCTCAAAGTGGAGACATTTTTCAACTATGAAAAAATGTACAATTTTTACAAAAACTTGCAACTTTGAAAATGAATATTGACCGAATTAAACAATTGATCTTGAATATTTTTACTTTATTCAAAAAGTATATCAATTTTTAGTTATTTGTTGTAAAAAATACAATAAAATTTGGAATTCTTTGTAAATTGGACACGCTTCAAAAACACACTATATTTTCGAATTTTTTAAACTTTGGTGGAGTAGAATCAACAGAGATTCACGGAGATTCACGATATAATCATATACACGTGGTAGAGGGAACATTCACCTATCAGACCTATATAGTGTAGTCTTGCGATTTTTTGCGCAAATTTGTTAAAAATTAAAAAAATTAAGGCAACTTCACGTTAAAAACGCGTTTCAGGTACAAGGATGCAAATTTGGCAAAGTATTTTTTGATATTTACATATTTATAATGAACCAAAATCATTGGAGAGCATATATTGCAAAAACTGAAATTAAAAGGAATTGACGGAAAGAGGCAGATTACTACTACACTATTTTTGGAGATTTCAACACAACGGCAAAAAATTTACTATGTCCGAACATAAGTGTGTAAAACAGAAAAACGATAGGTCTCATATCTCGGCCGTTAATAGTTTTTAAAGAAGTGATTTTTGTTTGGTTATTTTTCTAATAATGCACAAGACTTAAATATATTAAATAGATATCGAAAGGAAGCTTATATAAATTAAATGAAACACAACCGCATATTAATTATTTAATATGGAATAAATACCTAAATATCATATGATTTAATATAATTATTTATCAATTAATATCATTATAACTATTTTAGCACTAGTGAAGTGCAGTTTGCAACACGGATGTAAAATGGTGGCGGTAAGTAAAAAGTGAAATTCACAGATAATACTTTAGAACTTATGGATACAAAATGTTTTTAAAGTCCGATAAGAATAGTAGGTGCTACATCATCTCAAAGTGGAGACATTTTTCAAGTATGAAAAAAATGTACAATTTTTACAAAAACTTGCAACTTTGAAAATGAATATTGACCGAATTAAACAGTTGATCTTGAATATTTTTACTTCATTCAAAAAGTATATCAATTTTTAGTTATTTGTTGTAAAAAATACAATAAAATTTGGAATACTTAGTAAATTGGACACACTTCAAAAACACACTATATTTTCGCATTTTTTAAACTTCGGTAAGTAAAAAGTGAAATTCACAGATAATACTTTAGAACTTATGGATAAAAAATGTTTTTAAAGTCCGATAAGAATAGTGGGTGCTACATCATCTCAAAGTGGAGACATTTTTCAAGTATGAAAAAATGTACAATTTTTACAAAAACTTGCAACTTTGTAAATGAATATTGACCGAATTAAACAATTGATCTTGAATATTTTTACTTTATTCAAAAAGTATATCAATTTTTAGTTATTTGTTGTAAAAAATACAATAATATTTGGAATTCTTTGTAAATTGGACACGCTTCAAAAACACACTATATTTTCGCATTTTTTAAACTTCGGTGGAGTAGAATCAACAGAGATTCACGGAGATTCACGATATAATCATATACACGTGGTAGAGGGAACACTCACCTATCAGACCTATATAGTGTAGTCTTGCGATTTTTTGGGGAAATTTGTCAAAAATTAAAAAAAATAATGCAACCTCACGTTAAAAACGCGTTCCAGGTACAAGGATGCGAATTTGGCAAAGTATTTTTTGATATTTACATATTTATATTGAACCAAAATCATTGGAGAGCATATATTGCAAAAACTGAAATTAAAAGGAATTGACGGAAAGAGGCAGATTACTACTACACAATTTTTGGTGATTTCAACATAACGGCAAAAATTTACCATGTCCGAACATAAGTGTGTAAAACAGAAAAACGATAGGTCTCATATCTCGGCCGTTAATAGTTTTAAAAGAAGTGATTTTGTTTGGTTAATTTTCTAATAATGAACTAGACCTAAATATATTAAATTGATATCGAATAAATTAAATGAAACCAACCGCAAATTAATTATTTAATATGGAATAAATACCTAAATATCATATGATTTAATATAATTATTTATCACTTAATATCATTATAACAACTTTGGCACTAGTGAAGTGCTAGTGAAAAAATGTACAATTTTTACAAAAACTTGCAACTTTGAAAATGAATATTGACCGAATTAAACAATTGATCTTGAATATTTTTTACTTTATTCAAAAAGTTAATAAATTTTTAGTTATTTGTTGTGAAAAATACAATAAAATTTGGAATACTTAGTAAATTGGACACGCTTCAATAACAAACTATATTTTCGCATTTTTTAAACTTCGGTGGAGTAGAATCAACAGAGATTCACGGAGATTCACGATATAATCATATACACGTGGTAGAGTGAACATTCACCTATCAGACCTATATAGTGTAGTCTTCGCGATTTTTTGCGCAAATTTGTCAAAAATTAAAAAAATTATGCAACTTACGTTAAAAACGCGTTCCGGTACAAGGATGCAAATTAGGCAAAGTATTATTTGATATTACATATTTATAATGAACCAAAATCATTGGAGAGCATATATTGCAAAAACTGAAATTAAAAGGAATTGACGGAAAGAGGCAGATTACTACTACACTATTTTTGGTGATTTCAACATAACGGCAAAAATTTACCATGTCCGAACATAAGTGTGAAAAACAGAAAAACGATAGGTCTCATATCTCGGCCGTTAATAGTTTTAAAAGAAGTGATTTTTGTTTGGTTAATTTTCTAATAATGAACAAGACTTAACTATATTAAATAGATATCGAAAGGAAGCTTTTATAAATTAAATGAAATCAACCGCATATTAATTATTTAATATGCAATACATACCTAAATATCATATGATTTAATATAATTATTTATCACTTAATATCATTATAACAACTTTGGCACTAGTGAAGTGCAGTTTGCAACACGGATGTAAAATGGTGGCGGTAAGTAAAAAGTGAAATTCACAGATAATACTTTAGAACTTATGGATACAAAATGTTTTCAAAGTCCGATAAGAATAGTGGGTGCTACATCATCTCAAAGTGGAGACATTTTTCAAGTATGAAAAAATGTACAATTTTTACAAAAATTTGCAACTTTGAAAATGAATATTGACCGAATTAAACAATTGATCTTGAATATTTTTACTTTATTCAAAAAGTTAATAAATTTTTAGTTATTTGTTGTGAAAAATACAATAAAATTTGGAATACTTAGTAAATTGGACACGCTTCAAAAACACACTATATTTTCGCATTTTTTAAACTTCGGTGGAGTAGAATCAACAGAGATTCACGGAGATTCACGATATAATCATATACACGTGGTAGAGTGAACATTCACCTATCAGACCTATATAGTGTAGTCTTGCGATTTTTTGCGCAAATTTGTCAAAAATTAAAAAAATTAATGCAACTTCACGTTAAAAACGCGTTCCAGGTACAAGGATGCAAATTAGGCAAAGTATTATTTGATATTTACATATTTATAATGAACCAAAATCATTGGAGAGCATATATTGCAAAAACTGAAATTAAAAGGAATTGACGGAAAGAGGCAGATTACTACTACACTATTTTTGGTGATTTCAACATAACGGCAAAAATTTACCATGTCCGAACATAAGTGTGAAAAACAGAAAAACGATAGGTCTCATATCTCGGCCGTTAATAGTTTTAAAAGAAGTGATTTTGTTTGGTTAATTTTCTAATAATGAACTAGACCTAAATATATTAAATTGATATCGAATAAATTAAATGAAACCAACCGCAAATTAATTATTTAATATGGAATAAATACCTAAATATCATATGATTTAATATAATTATTTATCACTTAATATCATTATAACAACTTTGGCACTAGTGAAGTGCTAGTGAAAAAATGTACAATTTTTACAAAAACTTGCAACTTTGAAAATGAATATTGACCGAATTAAACAATTGATCTTGAATATTTTTACTTTATTCAAAAAGTTAATAAATTTTTAGTTATTTGTTGTGAAAAATACAATAAAATTTGGAATACTTAGTAAATTGGACACGCTTCAATAACAAACTATATTTTCGCATTTTTTAAACTTCGGTGGAGTAGAATCAACAGAGATTCACGGAGATTCACGATATAATCATATACACGTGGTAGAGTGAACATTCACCTATCAGACCTATATAGTGTAGTCTTGCGATTTTTTGCGTAAATTTGTCAAAAATTAAAAAAATTAATGCAACTTCACGTTAAAAACGCGTTCCAGGTACAAGGATGCAAATTAGGCAAAGTATTATTTGATATTTACATATTTATAATGAACCAAAATCATTGGAGAGCATATATTGCAAAAACTGAAATTAAAAGGAATTGACGGAAAGAGGCAGATTACTACTACACTATTTTTGGTGATTTCAACATAACGGCAAAAATTTACCATGTCCGAACATAAGTGTGAAAAACAGAAAAACGATAGGTCTCATATCTCGGCCGTTAATAGTTTTAAAAGAAGTGATTTTTGTTTGGTTAATTTTCTAATAATGAACAAGACTTAACTATATTAAATAGATATCGAAAGGAAGCTTTTATAAATTAAATGAAATCAACCGCATATTAATTATTTAATATGCAATACATACCTAAATATCATATGATTTAATATAATTATTTATCACTTAATATCATTATAACAACTTTGGCACTAGTGAAGTGCAGTTTGCAACACGGATGTAAAATGGTGGCGGTAAGTAAAAAGTGAAATTCACAGATAATACTTTAGAACTTATGGATACAAAATGTTTTCAAAGTCCGATAAGAATAGTGGGTGCTACATCATCTCAAAGTGGAGACATTTTTCAAGTATGAAAAAATGTACAATTTTTACAAAAATTTGCAACTTTGAAAATGAATATTGACCGAATTAAACAATTGATCTTGAATATTTTTACTTTATTCAAAAAGTTAATAAATTTTTAGTTATTTGTTGTGAAAAATACAATAAAATTTGGAATACTTAGTAAATTGGACACGCTTCAAAAACACACTATATTTTCGCATTTTTTAAACTTCGGTGGAGTAGAATCAACAGAGATTCACGGAGATTCACGATATAATCATATACACATATACACGTGGTAGAGGGAACATTCACCTATCAGACCTATATAGTGTAGTCTTGAGATTTTTTGCGCAAATTTGTCAAAAATTAAAAAAAATTAAGGCAACTTCACGTTAAAAACGCGTTCCAGGTACAAGGATGCAAATTTGGCAAAGTATTATTTGATATTTACATATTTATAATGAACCAAAATCATTGGAGAGCATATATTGCAAAAACTGAAATTAAAAGGAATTGACGGAAAGAGGCAGATTACTACTACACTATTTTGGGAGATTTCAACAAAACGGCAAAAAAATTTACTATGTCCGAACATAAGTGTGTAAAACAGAAAAACGATAGGTCTCATATCTCGGCCGTTAATAGTTTTTAAAGAAGTGATTTTTGTTTGGTTAATTTTCTAATAATGAACAAGACCTAAATATATTAAATTGATATCGAAAAGAAGCTTATATAAATTAAATGAAACCAACCGCATATTAATTATTTAATATGGAATAAATACCTAAATATCATATGATTTAATATAATTATTTATCACTTAATATCATTATAACAACTTTGGCACTAGTGAAGTGCAGTTTGCAACACGGATGTAAAATGGTGGCGGTAAGTAAAAAGTGAAATTCACAGATAATACTTTAGAACTTATGGATACAAAATGTTTTCAAAGTCCGATAAGAATAGTGGGTGCTACATCATCTCAAAGTGGATACATTTTTCAAGTATGAAAAAATGTACAATTTTTACAAAAACTTGCAACTTTGAAAATGAATATTGACCGAATTAAACAATTGATCTAGAATATTTTTACTTTATTCAAAAAGTTAATAAATTTTTAGTTATTTGTTGTGAAAAATACAATAAAATTTGGAATACTTAGTAAATTGGACACGCTTCAAGAACAAATTATATTTTCGCATTTTTTAAACTTCGGTGGAGTAGAATCAACAGAGATTCACTATATAATCATATACACGTGGTCGAGTGAACATTCACCTATCAGACCTATATAGTGTAGTCTTGCGATTTTTTGCGCAAATTTGTCAAAAATTAAAAAAATTAATGCAACTTCACGTTAAAAACGCGTTCCAGGTACAAGGATGCAAATTAGGCAAAGTGTTTTTTGATATTTACATATTTATAATAAACGAAAATCATTGGAGAGCATATATTGCAAAAACTGAAATTAAAAGGAATTGACGGAAAGAGGCAGATTACTACTACACTATTTTTGGTGATTTCAACATAACGGCAAAAATTTACCATGTCCGAACATAAGTGTGTAAAACAGAAAAACGATAGGTCTCATATCTCGGCCGTTAATAGTTTTAAAAGAAGTGATTTTTGTTTGGTTAATTTTCTAATAATGAACAAGACTTAACTATATTAAATAGATATCGAAAGGAAGCTTTTATAAATTAAATGAAACCAACCGCATATTAATTATTTAATATGCAATACATACCTAAATATCATATGATTTAATATAATTATTTATCACTTAATATCATTATAACAACTTTGGCACTAGTGAAGTGCAGTTTGCAACACGGATGTAAAATGGTGGCGGTAAGTAAAAAGTGAAATTCACAGATAATACTTTAGAACTTATGGATACAAAATGTTTTCAAAGTCCGATAAGAATAGTGGGTGCTACATCATCTCAAAGTGGAGACATTTTTCAAGTATGAAAAAATGTACAATTTTTACAAAAACTTGCAACTTTGAAAATGAATATTGACCGAATTAAACAATTGATCTTGAATATTTTTACTTTATTCAAAAAGTATATCAATTTTTAGTTATTTGTTGTAAAAAATACAATAATATTTGGAATTCTTTGTAAATTGGACACGCTTCAAAAACACACTATATTTTCGCATTTTTTAAACTTCGGTGGAGTAGAATCAACAGAGATTCACGGAGATTCACGATATAATCATATACACGTGGTAGAGGGAACACTCACCTATCAGACCTATATAGTGTAGTCTTGCGATTTTTTGGGGAAATTTGTCAAAAATTAAAAAAAATAATGCAACCTCACGTTAAAAACGCGTTCCAGGTACAAGGATGCGAATTTGGCAAAGTATTTTTTTAATATTTACATATTTATAATGAAGCAAAATCTTTGGAGAGCATATATTGCAAAAACTGAAATTAAAAGGAATTGACGGAAAGAGGCAGATTACTACTACACTATTTTTGGAGATTTCAACACAACGGCAAAAAATTTACTATGTCCGAACATAAGTGTGTAAAACAGAAAAACGATAGGTCTCATATCTCGGCCGTTAATAGTTTTAAAAGAAGTGATTTTTGTTTGGTTAATTTTCTAATAATGAACAAGACTTAACTATATTAAATAGATATCGAAAGGAAGCTTTTATAAATTAAATGAAACCAACCGCATATTAATTATTTAATATGCAATACATACCTAAATATCATATGATTTAAGATAATTATTTATCACTTAATATCATCATAACAACTTTGGCACTAGTGAAGTGCTAGTGAAAAAATGTACAATTTTTACAAAAACTTGCAACTTTGAAAATGAATATTGACCGAATTAAACAATTGATCTTGAATATTTTTACTTTATTCAAAAAGTTAATAAATTTTTAGTTATTTGTTGTGAAAAATACAATAAAATTTGGAATACTTAGTAAATTGGACACGCTTCAATAACAAACTATATTTTCGCATTTTTTAAACTTCGGTGGAGTAGAATCAACAGAGATTCACGGAGATTCACGATATAATCATATACACGTGGTAGAGTGAACATTCACCTATCAGACCTATATAGTGTAGTCTTGCGATTTTTTGCGCAAATTTGTCAAAAATTAAAAAAATTAATGCAACTTCACGTTAAAAACGCGTTCCAGGTACAAGGATGCAAATTAGGCAAAGTATTATTTGATATTTACATATTTATAATGAACCAAAATCATTGGAGAGCATATATTGCAAAAACTGAAATTAAAAGGAATTGACGGAAAGAGGCAGATTACTACTACACTATTTTTGGTGATTTCAACATAACGGCAAAAATTTACCATGTCCGAACATAAGTGTGTAAAACAGAAAAACGATAGGTCTCATATCTCGGCCGTTAATAGTTTTAAAAGAAGTGATTTTTGTTTGGTTAATTTTCTAATAATGAACAAGACTTAACTATATTAAATAGATATCGAAAGGAAGCTTTTATAAATTAAATGAAACCAACCGCATATTAATTATTTAATATGCAATACATACCTAAATATCATATGATTTAATATAATTATTTATCACTTAATATCATTATAACAACTTTGGCACTAGTGAAGTGCAGTTTGCAACACGGATGTAAAATGGTGGCGGTAAGTAAAAAGTGAAATTCACAGATAATACTTTAGAACTTATGGATACAAAATGTTTTCAAAGTCCGATAAGAATAGTGGGTGCTACATCATCTCAAAAGTGGAGACATTTTTCAAGTATGAAAAAATGTACAATTTTTACAAAAATTTGCAACTTTGAAAATGAATATTGACCGAATTAAACAATTGATCTTGAATATTTTTACTTTATTCAAAAAGTTAATAAATTTTTAGTTATTTGTTGTGAAAAATACAATAAAATTTGGAATACTTGGTAAATTGGACACGCTTCAAAAACACACTATATTTTCGCATTTTTTAAACTTCGGTGGAGTAGAATCAACAGAGATTCACGGAGATTCACGATATAATCATATACACATATACACGTGGTAGAGGGAACATTCACCTATCAGACCTATATAGTGTAGTCTTGAGATTTTTTGCGCAAATTTGTCAAAAATTAAAAAAAATTAAGGCAACTTCACGTTAAAAAAACGCGTTCCAGGTACAAGGATGCAAATTTGGCAAAGTATTATTTGATATTTACATATTTATAATGAACCAAAATCATTGGAGAGCATATATTGCAAAAACTGAAATTAAAAGGAATTGACGGAAAGAGGCAGATTACTACTACACTATTTTGGGAGATTTCAACAAAACGGCAAAAAATTTACTATGTCCGAACATAAGTGTGTAAAACAGAAAAACGATAGGTCTCATATCTCGGCCGTTAATAGTTTTTAAAGAAGTGATTTTTGTTTGGTTAATTTTCTAATAATGAACAAGACCTAAATATATTAAATTGATATCGAAAAGAAGCTTATATAAATTAAATGAAACCAACCGCATATTAATTATTTAATATGGAATAAATACCTAAATATCATATGATTTAATATAATTATTTATCACTAATATCATTATAACAACTTTGGCACTAGTGAAGTGCAGTTTGCAACACGGATGTAAAATGGTGGCGGTAAGTAAAAAGTGAAATTCACAGATAATACTTTAGAACTTATGGATACAAAATGTTTTCAAAGTCCGATAAGAATAGTGGGTGCTACATCATCTCAAAGTGGATACATTTTTCAAGTATGAAAAAATGTACAATTTTTACAAAAACTTGCAACTTTGAAAAATGAATATTGACCGAATTAAACAATTGATCTTGAATATTTTTACTTTATTCAAAAAGTTAATAAATTTTTAGTTATTTGTTGTGAAAAAAATACAATAAAATTTGGAATACTTAGTAAATTGGACACGCTTCAATAACAAATTATATTTTCGCATTTTTTAAACTTCGGTGGAGTAGAATCAACAGAGATTCACTATATAATCATATACACGTGGTCGAGTGAACATTCACCTATCAGACCTATATAGTGTAGTCTTGCGATTTTTTGCGCAAATTTGTCAAAAATTAAAAAAATTAATGCAACTTCACGTTAAAAACGCGTTCCAGGTAAAGGATGCAAATTAGGCAAAGTGTTTTTTGATATTTACATATTTATAATAAACGAAAAATCATTGGAGAGCATATATTGCAAAAACTGAAATTAAAAGGAATTGACGGAAAGAGGCAGATTACTACTACACTATTTTTGGTGATTTCAACATAACGGCAAAAATTTACCATGTCCGAACATAAGTGTGTAAAACAGAAAAACGATAGGTCTCAAATATCGGCTGTTAATAGTTTTAAAAGAAGTGATTTTTGTTTGGTTAATTTTCTAATAATGAACTAGACCTAAATATATTAAATTGATATCGAATAAATTAAATGAAACCAACCGCAAATTAATTATTTAATATGGAATAAATACCTAAATATCATATATTTAATATAATTATTTATCACTTAATATCATCATAACAACTTTGGCACTAGTGAAGTGCTAGTGAAAAAATGTACAATTTTTACAAAAACTTGCAACTTTGAAAATGAATATTGACCGAATTAAACAATTGATCTTGAATATTTTTACTTTATTCAAAAAAGCTAATACATTTTTAGTTATTTGTTGTGAAAAATACAATAAAATTTGGAATACTTAGTAAATTGGACACGCTTCAATAACAAACTATATTTTCGCATTTTTTAAACTTCGGTGGAGTAGAATCAACAGAGATTCACGGAGATTCACGATATAATCATATACACGTGGTAGAGGGAACATTCACCTATCAGACCTATATAGTGTAGTCTTGCGATTTTTTGCGCAAATTTTTCAAAAATTAAAAAAATTAATGCAACTTCACGTTAAAAACGCGTTCCAGGTACAAGGATGCAAATTAGGCAAAGTATTTTTTGATATTTACATATTTATAATGAACCAAAATCATTGGAGAGCATATATTGCAAAAACTGAAATTAAAAGGAATTGACGGAAAGAGGCAGATTACTACTACACTATTTTTGGTGATTTCAACATAACGGCAAAAATTTACCATGTCCGAACATAAGTGTGTAAAACAGAAAAACGATAGGTCTCAAATATCGGCTGTTAATAGTTTTAAAAGAAGTGATTTTTGTTTGGTTAATTTTCTAATAATGAACTAGACCTAAATATATTAAATTGATATCGAATAAATTAAATGAAACCAACCGCAAATTAATTATTTAATATGGAATAAATACCTAAATATCATATGATTTAATATAATTATTTATCACTTAATATCATTATAACAACTTTGGCACTAGTGAAGTGCAGTTTGCAACACGGATGTAGAATGGTGGCGGTAAGTAAAAAGTGAAATTCACAGATAATACTTCAGAACTTATGGATACAAAATGTTTTTAAAATCCGATTAGAATTGTGGGTGCTACATCATCTCAAAGTGGAGACATTTTTCAAGTATGAAAAAAATGTACAATTTTTACAAAAACTTGCAACTTTGAAAATGAATATTGACCGAATTAAACAATTGATCTAGAATATTTTTACTTTATACAAAAAGAAGATCAATTTTTAGTTATTTGTTGTAAAAAATACAATAAAATTTAGAATACTTAGTAAATTGGACACGCTTCAATAACACACTATATTTTCGCATTTTTTAAACTTCGGTGGAGTAGAATCAACAGAGATTCACGGAGATTCACGATATAATCATATACACGTGGTAGAGGGAACATTCACCTATCAGACCTATATAGTGTAGTCTTGCGATTTTTTGCGCAAATTTGTCAAAAAGTAAAAAAATTAATGCAACCTCACGTTTAAAACGCGTTCCAGGTACAAGGATGCAAATTCGGCAAAGTATTATTTGATATTTACATATTTATAATGAACCAAAATCATTGGAGAGCATATATTGCAAAAACTGAAATTAAAAGGAATTGACGGAAAGAGGCAAATTACTACTACACTATTTTTGGAGATTTCAACACAACGGCAAAAAATTTACTATGTCCGAACATAAGTGTGTAAAACAGAAAAACGATAGGTCTCATATCTCGGCCGTTAATAGTTTTAAAAGAAGTGATTTTTGTTTGGTTAATTTTCTAATAATGAACAAGACTTAAATATATTAAATAGATATCGAAAAGAAGCTTTTATAAATTAAATGAAACCAACCGCAAATTAATTATTTAATATGGAATAAATACCTAAATATCATATGATTTAATATAATTATTTATCACTTAATATCATTATAACAACTTTGGCACTAGTGAAGTGCAGTTTGCAACACGGATGTAGAATGGTGGCGGTAAGTAAAAAGTGAAATTCACAGATAATACTTCAGAACTTATGGATACAAAATGTTTTTAAAATCCGATTAGAATTGTGGGTGCTACATCATCTCAAAGTGGAGACATTTTTCAAGTATGAAAAATGTATTATATTAAATTGATATCGAATAAATTAAATGAAACCAACCGCAAATTAATTATTTAATATGGAATAAATACCTAAATATCATATGATTTAATATAATTATTTATCAATTAATATCATTATAACAATTTTGGCACTAGTGAAGTGCAGTTTGCAACACGGATGTAAAATGGTGGCGGTAAGTAAAAAGTGAAATTCACAGATAATACTTTAGAACTTATGGATACAAAATGTTTTAAAAGTCCGATAAGAATAGCGGGTGCTACATCATCTCAAAGTGGAGACATTTTTCAAGTATGAAAAAATGTACAATTTTTACAAAAACTTGCAACTTTGAAAATGAATATTGACCGAATTAAACAATTGATCTTCAATATTTTTGCTTTATTCAAAAAGCTAATACATTTTTAGTTATTTGTTGTAAAAAATACAATAAAATTTGGAATACTTAGTAAATTGGACTCGCTTCAAAAACACACTAAATTTTCGCATTTTTTAAACTTCGGTGGAGTAGAATCAACAGAGATTCACGATATAATCATATACACGTGATAGAGGGAACATTCACCTATCAGACCTATATAGTGTAGTCTTGCGATTTTTTGCGCGAATTTGTCAAAAATTAAAAAATTAATGCAACCTCACGTTTAAAACGCGTTCCAGGTACAAGGATGCAAATTCGGCAAAGTATTATGTGATATTTACATATTTATAATGAACCAAAATCATTGGAGAGCATATATTGCAAAAACTGAAATGAAAAGGAATTGACGGAAAGAGGCAACTACTACTACACTATTTTTGGTGATTTCAACAAAACGGCAAAAATTTACTATGTCCGAACATAAGTGTGTAAAACAGAAAAACGATAGGTCTCAAATATCGGCTGTTAATAGTTTTTAAAGAAGTGATTTTTGTTTGGTTAATTTTCTAATAATGAACTAGACCTAAATATATTAAATTGATATCGAATAAATTAAATGAAACCAACCGCATATTAATTATTTAATATGGAATAAATACCTAAATATCATATGATTTAATATAATTATTTATCACTTAATATCATTATAACAACTTTGGCACTAGTGAAGTGCTAGTGAAAAAATGTACAATTTTCACAAAAACTTGCAACTTTGAAAATGAATATTGACCGAATTAAACAATTGATCTTGAATATTTTTACTTTATTCAAAAAAGTTAATAAATTTTTAGCTATTTGTTGTCGAAAAATACAATAAAATTTGGAAAACTTAGTAAATTGGACACGCTTCAAAAACACACTATATTTTCGCATTTTTTGAACTTCGGTGGAGTAGAATCAACAGAGATTCACGGAGATTCACGATATAATCATATACACGTGGTAGAGGGAACATTCACCTATCAGACCTATATAGTGTAGTCTTGCGATTTTTTGCGCAAATTTGTCAAAAATTAAAAAAATTAATGCAACTTCACGTTAAAAACGCGTTCCAGGTAAAGGATGCAAATTAGGCAAAGTATTTTTTGATATTTACATATTTATAATGAACCAAAGTATGGAGAGCATATATTGCAAAAACTGAAATGAAAAGGAATTGACGGAAAGAGGAACTACTACTACACTATTTTTGGTGATTTCAACAAAACGGCAAAAATTTACTATGTCCGAACATAAGTGTGTAAAACAGAAAAACGATAGGTCTAAATATCGGCTGTTAATAGTTTTTAAAGAAGTGATTTTTGTTTGGTTAATTTTCTAATAATGAACTAGACCTAAATATATTAAATTGATATCGAATAAAATTAAATGAAACCAACCGCATATTAATTATTTAATATGGAATAAATACCTAAATATCATATGATTTAATATAATTATTTATCACTTAATATCATTATAACAACTTTGGCACTAGTGAAGTGCAGTTTGCAACACGGATGTAGAATGGTGGCGGTAAGTAAAAAGTGAAATTCACAGATAATACTTCAGAACTTATGGATACAAAATTTTTTAAAACTGATTAGAATTGTGGGTGCTACATCATCTCAAAGTGAACATTTTTCAAGTATAAAATTATTATATTAAATGATATCGAATAAATTAAATAAACAACCGCAAATTAATTATTTAATATAATAAATACTAAATATATATATTTAATATAATTATTATCACTTAATATATATAACAACTTTGGACTAGTGAAGTGCTAGTGAAAAAATTACAATTTTTACAAAACTTGCAACTTTGAAAATGAATATTGACCGAATTAAACAATTGATCTTGAATATTTTCATTTATTCAAAAAGTTAATAAATTTTTAGTTATTTTTTGTAAAAAATACAATAAAATTTGGAATACGTAGTAAATTGGACTGCTTCAAAAACAATAAATTTTCGCATTTTTTAAATTCGGTGGAGTAGAATCAACAGAGATTCACGAGATTCACGATATAATCATATACACGTGGTAGAGGGAACATTCACCTATCAGACCTATATAGTGTAGTCTTGCGATTTTTTGCGCAAATTTGTCAAAAAGTAAAAAATTAATCAACCTACGTTTAAAACGCGTTAGTAAAGGATGTAAATTCGCAAAGTATTATTGATATATATATAACCAAATAGGAAGCATATATTGCAAAAACTGAAATTAAAAGGAATTGACGGAAAGAGGCAGACACTACTACACTATTTTTGGTGATTTCAACAAAACGGCAAAAATTTACTAGTCCGAACATAAGTGTGTAAAACAGAAAAACGATAGGTCTAAATATCGGCTGTTAATAGTTTTTAAAGAAGTGATTTTTGTTTGGTTAATTTTCTAATAATAACTAGACCTAAATATATTAAATTGATATCGAATAAATTAAATGAAACAACCGCATATTAATTATTTAATATGGAATAAACACCTAAATATCATATGATTTAATATAATTATTTATCACTTAATATCATCATAACAACTTTGGCACTAGTGAAGTGCTAGTGAAAAAATGTACAATTTTTACAAAAACTTGCAACTTTGAAAATGAATATTGACCGAATTAAACAATTGATCTTGAATATTTTTACTTTATTCAAAAAGCTAATACATTTTTAGTTATTTGTTGTGAAAAATACAATAAAATTTGGAATACTTAGTAAATTGGACACGCTTCAATAACAAACTATATTTTCGCATTTTTTAAACTTCGGTGGAGTAGAATCAACAGAGATTCACGGAGATTCACGATATAATCATATACACGTGGTAGAGGGAACATTCACCTATCAGACCTATATAGTGTAGTCTTGCGATTTTTTGCGCAAATTTTTCAAAAATTAAAAAAATTAATGCAACTTCACGTTAAAAACGCGTTCCAGGTACAAGGATGCAAATTAGGCAAAGTATTTTTGGATATTTACATATTTATAATGAACCAAAATCATTGGAGAGCATATATTGCAAAAACTGAAATTAAAAGGAATTGACGGAAAGAGGCAGATTACTACTACACTATTTTTGGTGATTTCAACATAACGGCAAAAATTTACCATGTCCGAACATAAGTGTGTAAAACAGAAAAACGATAGGTCTCAAATATCGGCTGTTAATAGTTTTTAAAGAAGTGATTTTTGTTTGGTTAATTTTCTAATAATGAACTAGACCTAACTATATTAAATTGATATCGAATAATAAATATATATATAAATAAATTAAATGAAACCAACCGCATATTAATTATTTAATATGGAATAAATACCTAAATATCATATGATTTAATATAATTATTTATCACTTAATATCATTATAACAACTTTGGCACTAGTGAAGTGCTAGTGAAAAAATGTACAATTTTTACAAAAACTTGCAACTTTGATGATGAATATTGACCGAATTAAACAATTGATCTTGAATATTTTTACTTTATTCAAAAAGTTAATAAATTTTTAGTTATTTGTTGTGAAAAATACAATAAAATTTGGAATACTTAGTAAATTGGACACGCTTCAATAACAAACTATATTTTCGCATTTTTTAAACTTCGGTGGAGTAGAATCAACAGAGATTCACGGAGATTCACGATATAATCATATACACGTGGTAGAGGGAACATTCACCTATCAGACCTATATAGTGTAGTCTTGCGATTTTTTGCGCAAATTTTTCAAAAATTAAAAAAATTAATGCAACTTCACGTTAAAAAACGCGTTCCAGGTACAAGGATGCAAATTAGGCAAAGTATTTTTTGATATTTACATATTTATAATGAACCAAAATCATTGGAGAGCATATATTGCAAAAACTGAAATTAAAAGGAATTGACGGAAAGAGGCAGATTACTACTACACTATTTTTGGAGATTTCAACACAACGGCAAAAAATTTACTATGTCCGAACATAAGTGTGTAAAACAGAAAAACGATAGGTCTCAAATATCGGCTGTTAATAGTTTTTAAAGAAGTGATTTTTGTTTGGTTAATTTTCTAATAATGAACTAGACCTAACTATATTAAATTGATATCGAATAATAAATATATATATAAATAAATTAAATGAAACCAACCGCATATTAATTATTTAATATGGAATAAATACCTAAATATCATATGATTTAATATAATTATTTATCACTTAATATCATTATAACAACTTTGGCACTAGTGAAGTGCTAGTGAAAAAATGTACAATTTTTACAAAAACTTGCAACTTTGATGATGAATATTGACCGAATTAAACAATTGATCTTGAATATTTTTACTTTATTCAAAAAGTTAATAAATTTTTTAGTTATTTGTTGTGAAAAATACAATAAAATTTGGAATACTTAGTAAATTGGACACGCTTCAATAACAAACTATATTTTCGCATTTTTTAAACTTCGGTGGAGTAGAATCAACAGAGATTCACGGAGATTCACGATATAATCATATACACGTGGTAGAGGGAACATTCACCTATCAGACCTATATAGTGTAGTCTTGCGATTTTTTGCGCAAATTTTTCAAAAATTAAAAAAATTAATGCAACTTCACGTTAAAAACGCGTTCCAGGTACAAGGATGCAAATTAGGCAAAGTATTTTTTGATATTTACATATTTATAATGAACCAAAATCATTGGAGAGCATATATTGCAAAAACTGAAATTAAAAGGAATTGACGGAAAGAGGCAGATTACTACTACACTATTTTTGGAGATTTCAACACAATGGCAAAAAATTTACTATGTCCGAACATAAGTGTGTAAAACAGAAAACGATAGGTCTCATATCTCGGCCGTTAATAGTTTTAAAAGAAGTTATTTTTGTTTGGTTAATTTTCTAATAATGAACAAGGCCTAAATGTATTAAATAGATATCGAAAGGAAGCTTTTATAAATTAAATGAAACCAACCGCATATTAATTATTTAATATGGAATAAATACCTAAATATCATATGATTTAATATAATTATTTATCACTTAATATCATTTTAACAACTTTGGCACTAGTGAAGTGCTAGTGAAAAAATGTACAATTTTTACAAAAACTTGCAACTTTGAAAATGAATATTGACCGAATTAAACAATTGATCTTGAATATTTTTACTTTATTCAAAAAGTTAATAAATTTTTAGTTATTTGTTGTGAAAAAATACAATAAAATTTGGAAAACTTAGTAAATTGGACACGCTTCAAAAACACACTATATTTTCGCATTTTTTAAACTTCGGTGGAGTAGAATCAACAGAGATTCACGGAGATTCACGATATAATCATATTCACGTGGTAGAGGGAACATTCACCTATCAGACCTATATAGTGTAGTCTTGCGATTTTTTGCGCAAATTTGTCAAAAATTAAAAAAATTAATGCAACTTCACGTTAAAAACGCGTTCCAGGTACAAGGATGCAAATTAGGCAAAGTATTTTTTGATATTTACATATTTATAATGAACCAAAATCATTGGAGAGCATATATTGCAAAAACTGAAATTAAAAGGAATTGACGGAAAGAGGCAGACTACTACTACACTATTTTTGGAGATTTCAACACAACGGCAAAAAATTTACTATGTCCGAACATATGTTATAGACAAGTGTGTAAAACAGAAAAACGATAGGTCTCAAATATCGGCTGTTAATAGTTTTTAAAGAAGTGATTTTTGTTTGGTTAATTTTCTAATAATGAACTAGACCTAAATATATTAAATTGATATCGAATAAATTAAATGAAACCAACCGCATATTAATTATTTAATATGGAATAAATACCTAAATATCATATGATTTAATATAATTATTTATCAATTAATATCATTATAACAATTTTGGCACTAGTGAAGTGCAGTTTGCAACACGGATGTAAAATGGTGGCGGTAAGTAAAAAGTGAAATTCACAGATAATACTTCAGAACTTATGGATATAAAATGTTTTTAAAATCCCATTAGAATTGTGGGTGCTACATCATCTTAAAGTGGAGACATTTTTCAAGTATGAAAAAAATGTACAATTTTTACAAAAACTTGCAACTTTGAAAATGAATATTGACCGAATTAAACAATTGATCTTGAATATTTTTACTTTATTCAAAAAGTTAATAAATTTTTAGTTATTTTTTGTAAAAAATACAATAAAATTTGGAATACTTAGTAAATTGGACTCGCTTCAAAAACACACTATATTTTCGCATTTTTTAAACTTCGGTGGAGTAGAATCAACAGAGATTCACGGAGATTCACGATATAATCATATACACGTGATAGAGGGAACATTCACCTATCAGACCTATATAGTGTAGTCTTGCGATTTTTTGCGCAAATTTGTCAAAAATTAAAAAAATTAATGCAACTTCACGTTAAAAACGCGTTCCAGGTACAAGGATGCAAATTAGGCAAAGTATTTTTTGATATTTACATATTTATAATGAACCAAAATCATTGGAGAGCATATATTGCAAAAACTGAAATGAAAAGGAATTGACGGAAAGAGGCAGACTACTACTACACTATTTTTGGTGATTTCAACAAAACGGCAAAAATTTACTATGTCCGAACATAAGTGTGTAAAACAGAAAAACGATAGGTCTCAAATATCGGCTGTTAATAGTTTTTAAAGAAGTGATTTTTGTTTGGTTAATTTTCTAATAATGAACTAGACCTAAATATATTAAATTGATATCGAATAAATTAAATGAAACCAACCGCATATTAATTATTTAATATGGAATAAATACCCAAATATCATATGATTTAATATAATTATTTATCACTTAATATCATTATAACAACTTTGGCACTAGTGAAGTACTACTGAAAAAATGTACAATTTTTACAAAAACTTGCAACTTTGAAAATGAATATTGACCGAATTAAACAATTGATCTTGAATATTTTTACTGTATTCAAAAAGTAGATCAATTTTTAGTTATTTTTTGTAAAAAATACAATAAAATTTTTAACACTTAGTAAATTGGACTCGGTTCAAAAACACACTATATTTTCGCATTTTTTAAACTTCGGTGGAGTAGAATCAACAGAGATTCACGGAGATTCACGATATAATCATATACACGTGATAGAGGGAACATTCACCTATCAGACCTATAAAGTGTAGTCTTGCGATTTTTTGTGCAAATTTGTCAAAAATTAAAAAAATTAAGGCAACCTCACGTTAAAAACGCGTTCCAGGTACAAGGATGCAAATTAGGCAAAATATTTTTGGATATTTACATATTTATAATGAACCAAAATCATTGGAGAGCATATATTGCAAAAACTGAAATTAAAAGGAATTGACGGAAAGAGGCAGATTACTACTACACTATTTTTGGAGATTTCAACACAACGGCAAAAAATTTACTATGTCCGAACATAAGTGTGTAAAACAGAAAAACGATAGGTCTCAAATATCGGCTGTTGATAGTTTTTCAAAAAGTGATTTTTGTTTGGTTAATTTTCTAATAATGAACTAGACCTAAATATATTAAATTGATATCGAATAATTTAAATGAAACCAACCGCATATTAATTATTTAATATGGAATAAATACCTAAATATCATATGATTTAATATAATTATTTATCACTTAATATCATTATAACAACTTTGGCACTAGTGAAGTGCAGTTTGCAACACGGATGTAAAATGGTGGCGGTAAGTAAAAAGTGAAATTCACAGATAATACTTTAGAACTTATGGATACAAAATGTTTTAAAAGTCCGATAAGAATAGCGGGTGCTACATCATCTCAAAGTGGAGACATTTTTCAAGTATGAAAAAAATGTACAATTTTTACAAAAACTTGCAACTTTGAAAATGAATATTGACCGAATTAAACAATTGATCTTGAATATTTTTGCTTTATTCAAAAAGCTAATACATTTTTAGTTATTTGTTGTAAAAAATACAATAAAATTTGGAATACTTAGTAAATTGGACTCGCTTCAAAAACACACTAAATTTTCGCATTTTTTAAATTTCGGTGGAGTAGAATCAACAGAGATTCACGAAGATTCACGATATAATCATATACACGTGGCAGAGGGAACATTCACCTATCAGACCTATATAGTGTAGTCTTGCGATTTTTTGCGCAAATTTGTCAAAAATTAAAAAAAATTAATGCAACCTCACGTTAAAAACGCGTTCCAGGTACAAGGATGCAAATTAGGCAAAGTATTTTTTGATATTTACATATTTATAATGAACCAAAATCATTGGAGAGCATATATTGCAAAAACTGAAATTAAAAGGAATTGACGGAAAGAAGCAGATTACTACTACACTATTTTTGGAGATTTCAACACAACGGCAAAAAATTACTATGTCCGAACATAAGTGTGTAAAACAGAAAAACGATAGGTCTCAAATATCGGCTGTTGATAGTTTTTCAAAAAGTGATTTTTGTTTGGTTAATTTTCTAATAATGAACTTGACCTAAATATATTAAATTGATATCGAATAATTTAAATGAAACCAACCGCATATTAATTATTTAATATGGAATAAATACCTAAATATCATATGATTTAATATAATTATTTATCAATTAATATCATTATAACAATTTTAGCACTAGTGAAGTGCAGTTTGCAACACGGATGTAAAATGGTGGCGGTAAGTAAAAAGTGAAATTCACAGATAATACTTTAGAACTTATAGATACAAAATGTTTTAAAAGTCCGATAAGAATAGCGGGTGCTACATCATCTCAAAGTGGAGACATTTTTCAAGTATGAAATAAATGTACAATTTTTACAAAAACTTGCAACTTTGAAAATGAATATTGACCGAATTAAACAATTGATCTTGAATATTTTTGCTTTATTCAAAAAGCTAATACATTTTTAGTTATTTGTTGTAAAAAATACAATAAAATTTGGAATACTTAGTAAATTGGACTCGCTTCAAAAACACACTAAATTTTCGCATTTTTTAAACTTCGGTGGAGTAGAATCAACAGAGATTCACGATATAATCATATACACGTGATAGAGGGAACATTCACCTATCAGACCTATATAGTGTAGTCTTGCGATTTTTTGCGCAAATTTGTCAAAAATTAAAAAAATTAAGGCAACCTCACGTTTAAAACGCGTTCCAGGTACAAGGATGCAAATTCGGCAAAGTATTATTTGATATTTACATATTTATAATGAACCAAAATCATTGGAGAGCATATATTGCAAAAACTGAAATTAAAAGGAATTGACGGAAAGAGGCAGACTACTACTACACTATTTTTGGTGATTTCAACAAAACGGCAAAAATTTACTATGTCCGAACATAAGTGTGTAAAACAGAAAAACGATAGGTCTCAAATATCGGCTGTTAATAGTTTTTAAAGAAGTGATTTTTGTTTGGTTAATTTTCTAATAATGAACTAGACCTAAATATATTAAATTGATATCGAATAAATTAAATGAAACCAACCGCATATTAATTATTTAATATGGAATAAATACCTAAATATCATATGATTTAATACAATTATTTATCACTTAATATCATTATAACAACTTTGGCACTAGTGAAGTGCAGTTTGCAACACGGATGTAGAATGGTGGCGGTAAGTAAAAAGTGAAATTCACAGATAATACTTCAGAACTTATGGATACAAAATGTTTTTAAAATCCGATTAGAATTGTGGGTGCTACATCATCTCAAAGTGGAGACATTTTTCAAGTATGAAAAAAATATACAATTTTTACAAAAACTTGCAACTTTGAAAATGAATATTGACCGAATTAAACAATTGATCTTGAATATTTTTTTACTTTATTCAAAAAGTTGATACATTTTTAGTTATTTGTTGAAAAAAATACAATAAAATTTGGAATACTTAGTAAATTGGACACGCTTCAATAACACACTATATTTTCGCATTTTTTAAACTTCGGTGGAGTAGAATCAACAGAGATTTACGATATAATCATATACACGTGATAGAGGGAACATTCACCTATCAGACCTATAAAGTGTAGTCTTGCGATTTTTTGCGCAAATTTGCCAAAAATTAAAAAAATTAATGCAACCTCACGTTTAAAACGCGTTCCAGGTACAAGGATGCAAATTCGGCAAAGTATTATTTGATATTTACATATTTATAATGAACCAAAATCATTGGAGAGCATATATTGCAAAAACTGAAATTAAAAGGAATTGACGGAAAGAGGCAGACTACTACTACACTATTTTTGGTGATTTCAACACAACGGCAAAAATTTACTATGTCCGAACATAAGTGTGTAAAACAGAAAAACGATAGGTGTCAAATATCGGCTGTTAATAGTTTTTAAAGAAGTGATTTTTGTTTGGTTAATTTTCTAATAATGAACTAGACCTAAATATATTAAATTGATATCGAATAAATTAAATGAAACCAACCGCATATTAATTATTTAATATGGAATAAATACCTAAATATCATATGATTTAATATAATTATTTATCACTTAATATCATTATAACAACTTTGGCACTAGTGAAGTGCAGTTTGCAACACGGATGTAGAATGGTGGCGGTAAGTAAAAAGTGAAATTCACAGATAATACTTCAGAACTTATGGATACAAAATGTTTTTAAAATCCGATTAGAATTGTGGGTGCTACATCATCTCAAAGTGGAGACATTTTTCAAGTATGAAAAAAATGTACAATTTTTACAAAAACTTGCAACTTTGAAAATGAATATTGACCGAATTAAACAATTGATCTTGAATATTTTTACTTTATTCAAAAAGTTAATACATTTTTAGTTATTTGTTGAAAAAAATACAATAAAATTTGGAATACTTAGTAAATTGGACACGCTTCAATAACACACTATATTTTCGCATTTTTTAAACTTCGGTGGAGTAGAATCAACAGAGATTCACGATATAATCATATACACGTGATAGAGGGAACATTCACCTATCAGACCTATATAGTGTAGTCTTGCGATTTTTTGCGCAAATTTGTCAAAAATTAAAAAAATTAATGCAACCTCACGTTAAAAACGCGTTCCATGTACAAGGATGCAAATTCGGCAAAGTATTATTTGATATTTACATATTTATAATGAACCAAAATCATTGGAGAGCATATATTGCAAAAACTGAAATTAAAAGGAATTGACGGAAAGAGGCAAATTACTACTACACTATTTTTGGAGATTTCAACAAAACGGCAAAAAATTTACTATGTCCGAACATAAGTGTGTAAAACAGAAAAACGATAGGTCTCAAATATCGGCTGTTGATAGTTTTTCAAAAAGTGATTTTTGTTTGGTTAATTTTCTAATAATGAACTAGACCTAAATATATTAAATTGATATCGAATAAATTACATGAAACCAACCGCAAATTAATTATTTAATATGGAATAAATACCTAAATATCATATGATTTAATATAATTATTTATCACTTAATATCATTATAACAACTTTGGCACTAGTGAAGTGCAGTTTGCAACACGGATGTAAAATGGTGGCGGTAAGTAAAAAGTGAAATTCACAGATAATACTTTAGAACTTATGGATACAAAATGTTTTTAAAGTCCGATAAGAATAGTGGGTGCTACATCATCTCAAAGTGGAGACATTTTTCAAGTATGAAAAAATGTACAATTTTTACAAAAACTTGCAACTTTGAAAATGAATATTTACCGAATTAAACAATTGATCTTGAATATTTTTACTTTATTCAAAAAGTTAATAAATTTTTAGTTATTTGTTGTAAAAAATACAATAAAATTTGGAATACTTAGTAAATTGGACACGCTTCAATAACAAACTATATTTTCGCATTTTTTAAACTTCGGTGGAGTAGAATCATCAGAGATTCACGGAGATTCACGATATAATCATATACACGTGGTAGAGAGAACATTCACCTATCAGACCTATATAGTGTAGTCTTGCGATTTTTTGCGCAAATTTGTCAAAAATTAAAAAAATTAATGCAACTTCACGTTAAAAACGCGTTCCAGGTACAAGGATGCAAATTAGGCAAAGTATTTCTTGGATATTTACATTTTTATAATGAACCAAAATCATTGGAGAGCATATATTGCAAAAACTGAAATTAAAAGAAATTGACGGAAAGAGGCAAATTACTACTACACTATTTTTGGAGATTTCAACACAACGGCAAAAAATTTACTATGTCCGAACATAAGTGTGTAAAACAGAAAAACTATAGGTTTCATATCTCGGCCGTTAATAGTTTTAAAAGAAGTGATTTTTGTTTGGTTAATTTTCTAATAATGAAAAAGACCTAAATATATTAAATTGATATCGAAAGGAAGCTTATATAAATTAAATGAAACCAACCGCAAATTAATTATTTAATATGGAATAAATACCTAAATATCATATGATTTAATATAATTATTTATCACTTAATATCATTATAACAACTTTGGCACTAGTGAAGTGCAGTTTGCAACACGGATGTAAAATGGTGGCGGTAAGTAAAAAGTGAAATTCACAGATAATACTTTAGAACTTATGGATACAAAATGTTTTAAAAGTCCGATAAGAATAGCGGGTGCTACATCATCTCAAAGTGGAGACATTTTTCAAGTATGAAAAAAATGTACAATTTTTACAAAAACTTGCAACTTTGAAAATGAATATTGACCGAATTAAACAATTGATCTTGAATATTTTTGCTTTATTCAAAAAGCTAATACATTTTTAGTTATTTGTTGTAAAAAATACAATAAAATTTGGAATACTTAGTAAATTGGACTCGCTTCAAAAACACACTAAATTTTCGCATTTTTTAAACTTCGGTGGAGTAGAATCAACAGAGATTCACGAAGATTCACGATATAATCATATACACGTGGCAGAGGGAACATTCACCTATCAGACCTATATAGTGTAGTCTTGCGATTTTTTGCGCAAATTTGTCAAAAATTAAAAAAATTAATGCAACCTCACGTTAAAAACGCGTTCCAGGTACAAGGATGCAAATTAGGCAAAATATTTTTGGATATTTACATATTTATAATGAACCAAAATCATTGGAGAGCATATATTGCAAAAACTGAAATTAAAAGGAATTGACGGAAAGAAGCAGATTACTACTACACTATTTTTGGAGATTTCAACACAACGGCAAAAAATTACTATGTCCGAACATAAGTGTGTAAAACAGAAAAACGATAGGTCTCAAATATCGGCTGTTGATAGTTTTCAAAAAAGTGATTTTTGTTTGGTTAATTTTCTAATAATGAACTTGACCTAAATATATTAAATTGATATCGAATAATTTAAATGAAACCAACCGCATATTAATTATTTAATATGGAATAAATACCTAAATATCATATGATTAAATATAATTATTTATCAATTAATATCATTATAACAATTTTAGCACTAGTGAAGTGCAGTTTGCAACACGGATGTAAAATGGTGGCGGTAAGTAAAAAGTGAAATTCACAGATAATACTTTAGAACTTATAGATACAAAATGTTTTAAAAAGTCCGATAAGAATAGCGGGTGCTACATCATCTCAAAGTGGAGACATTTTTCAAGTATGAAATAAATGTACAATTTTTACAAAAACTTGCAACTTTGAAAATGAATATTGACCGAATTAAACAATTGATCTTGAATATTTTTGCTTTATTCAAAAAGCTAATACATTTTTAGTTATTTGTTGTAAAAAATACAATAAAATTTGGAATACTTAGTAAATTGGACTCGCTTCAAAAACACACTAAATTTTCGCATTTTTTAAACTTCGGTGGAGTAGAATCAACAGAGATTCACGATATAATCATATACACGTGATAGAGGGAACATTCACCTATCAGACCTATATAGTGTAGTCTTGCGATTTTTTGCGCAAATTTGTCAAAAATTAAAAAAATTAAGGCAACCTCACGTTTAAAACGCGTTCCAGGTACAAGGATGCAAATTCGGCAAAGTATTATTTGATATTTACATATTTATAATGAACCAAAATCATTGGAGAGCATATATTGCAAAAACTGAAATTAAAAGGAATTGACGGAAAGAGGCAGACTACTACTACACTATTTTTGGTGATTTCAACAAAACGGCAAAAATTTACTATGTCCGAACATAAGTGTGTAAAACAGAAAAACGATAGGTCTCAAATATCGGCTGTTAATAGTTTTTAAAGAAGTGATTTTTGTTTGGTTAATTTTCTAATAATGAACTAGACCTAAATATATTAAATTGATATCGAATAAATTAAATGAAACCAACCGCATATTAATTATTTAATATGGAATAAATACCTAAATATCATATGATTTAATATAATTATTTATCACTTAATATCATTATAACAACTTTGGCACTAGTGAAGTGCAGTTTGCAACACGGATGTAGAATGGTGGCGGTAAGTAAAAAGTGAAATTCACAGATAATACTTCAGAACTTATGGATACAAAATGTTTTTAAAATCCGATTAGAATTGTGGGTGCTACATCATCTCAAAGTGGAGACATTTTTCAAGTATGAAAAAATTTACAATTTTTACAAAAACTTGCAACTTTGAAAATGAATATTGACCGAATTAAACAATTGATCTTGAATATTTTTTTACTTTATTCAAAAAGTTGATACATTTTTAGTTATTTGTTGAAAAAAATACAATAAAATTTGGAATACTTAGTAAATTGGACACGCTTCAATAACACACTATATTTTCGCATTTTTTAAACTTCGGTGGAGTAGAATCAACAGAGATTTACGATATAATCATATACACGTGATAGAGGGAACATTCACCTATCAGACCTATAAAGTGTAGTCTTGCGATTTTTTGCGCAAATTTGCCAAAAATTAAAAAAATTAATGCAACCTCACGTTTAAAACGCGTTCCAGGTACAAGGATGCAAATTCGGCAAAGTATTATTTGATATTTACATATTTATAATGAACCAAAATCATTGGAGAGCATATATTGCAAAAACTGAAATTAAAAGGAATTGACGGAAAGAGGCAGACTACTACTACACTATTTTTGGTGATTTCAACAAAACGGCAAAAATTTACTATGTCCGAACATAAGTGTGTAAAACAGAAAAACGATAGGTGTCAAATATCGGCTGTTAATAGTTTTTAAAGAAGTGATTTTTGTTTGGTTAATTTTCTAATAATGAACTAGACCTAAATATATTAAATTGATATCGAATAAATTAAATGAAACCAACCGCATATTAATTATTTAATATGGAATAAATACCTAAATATCATATGATTTAATATAATTATTTATCACTTAATATCATTATAACAACTTTGGCACTAGTGAAGTGCAGTTTGCAACACGGATGTAGAATGGTGGCGGTAAGTAAAAAGTGAAATTCACAGATAATACTTCAGAACTTATGGATACAAAATGTTTTTAAAGTCCGATAAGAATAGTGGGTGCTACATCATCTCAAAGTGGAGACATTTTTCAAGTATGAAAAAATGTACAATTTTTACAAAAACTTGCAACTTTGAAAATGAATATTTACCGAATTAAACAATTGATCTTGAATATTTTTACTTTATTCAAAAAGTTAATAAATTTTTAGTTATTTGTTGTAAAAAATACAATAAAATTTGGAATACTTAGTAAATTGGACACGCTTCAATAACAAACTATATTTTCGCATTTTTTAAACTTCGGTGGAGTAGAATCAACAGAGATTCACGATATAATCATATACACGTGATAGAGGGAACATTCACCTATCAAACCTATATAGTGTAGTCTTGCGATTTTTTGCGCAAATTTGTCAAAAATTAAAAAAATTAAGGCAACTTCACGTTAAAAACGCGTTCCAGGTACAAGGATGCAAATTAGGCAAAGTATTATTTGATATTTACATATTTATAATGAACCAAAATCATTGGAGAGCATATATTGCAAAAACTGAAATTAAAAGGAATTGACGGAAAGAGGCAAATTACTACTACACTATTTTTGGAGATTTCAACACAACGGCAAAAAATTTACTATGTCCGAACATAAGTGTGTAAAACAGGAAAACGATAGGTCTCATATCTCGGCCGTTAATAGTTTTAAAAGAAGTGATTTTTGTTTGGTTAATTTTCTAATAATGAACTAGACCTAAATGTATTAAATTGATATCGAATAAATTAAATGAAACCAACCGCATATTAATTATTTAATATGGAATAAATACCTAAATATCATATGATTTAATATAATTATTTATCACTTAATATCATTATAACAACTTTGGCACTAGTGAAGTGCAGTTTGCAACACGGATGTAGAATGGTGGCGGTAAGTAAAAAGTGAAATTCACAGATAATACTTCAGAACTTATGGATACAAAATGTTTTTAAAATCCGATTAGAATTGTGGGTGCTACATCATCTCAAAGTGGAGACATTTTTCAAGTATGAAAAAAATATACAATTTTTACAAAAACTTGCAACTTTGAAAATGAATATTGACCGAATTAAACAATTGATCTTGAATATTTTTTTACTTTATTCAAAAAGTTGATACATTTTTAGTTATTTGTTGAAAAAAATACAATAAAATTTGGAATACTTAGTAAATTGGACACGCTTCAATAACACACTATATTTTCGCATTTTTTAAACTTCGGTGGAGTAGAATCAACAGAGATTTACGATATAATCATATACACGTGATAGAGGGAACATTCACCTATCAGACCTATAAAGTGTAGTCTTGCGATTTTTTGCGCAAATTTGCCAAAAATTAAAAAAATTAATGCAACCTCACGTTTAAAACGCGTTCCAGGTACAAGGATGCAAATTCGGCAAAGTATTATTTGATATTTACATATTTATAATGAACCAAAATCATTGGAGAGCATATATTGCAAAAACTGAAATTAAAAGGAATTGACGGAAAGAGGCAGACTACTACTACACTATTTTTGGTGATTTCAACAAAACGGCAAAAATTTACTATGTCCGAACATAAGTGTGTAAAACAGAAAAACGATAGGTGTCAAATATCGGCTGTTAATAGTTTTTAAAGAAGTGATTTTTGTTTGGTTAATTTTCTAATAATGAACTAGACCTAAATATATTAAATTGATATCGAATAAATTAAATGAAACCAACCGCATATTAATTATTTAATATGGAATAAATACCTAAATATCATATGATTTAATATAATTATTTATCACTTAATATCATTATAACAACTTTGGCACTAGTGAAGTGCAGTTTGCAACACGGATGTAGAATGGTGGCGGTAAGTAAAAAGTGAAATTCACAGATAATACTTCAGAACTTATGGATACAAAATGTTTTTAAAATCCGATTAGAATTGTGGGTGCTACATCATCTCAAAGTGGAGACATTTTTCAAGTATGAAAAAAATGTACAATTTTTACAAAAACTTGCAACTTTGAAAATGAATATTGACCGAATTAAACAATTGATCTTGAATATTTTTACTTTATTCAAAAAGTTAATACATTTTTAGTTATTTGTTGAAAAAAATACAATAAAATTTGGAATACTTAGTAAATTGGACACGCTTCAATAACACACTATATTTTCGCATTTTTTAAACTTCGGTGGAGTAGAATCAACAGAGATTTACGATATAATCATATACACGTGATAGAGGGAACATTCACCTATCAGACCTATAAAGTGTAGTCTTGCGATTTTTTGCGCAAATTTGCCAAAAATTAAAAAAATTAATGCAACCTCACGTTTAAAACGCGTTCCAGGTACAAGGATGCAAATTCGGCAAAGTATTATTTGATATTTACATATTTATAATGAACCAAAATCATTGGAGAGCATATATTGCAAAAATTGAAATTAAAAGGAATTGACGGAAAGAGGCAGACTACTACTACACTATTTTTGGTGATTTCAACAAAACGGCAAAAATTTACTATGTCCGAACATAAGTGTGTAAAACAGAAAAACGATAGGTGTCAAATATCGGCTGTTAATAGTTTTTAAAGAAGTGATTTTTGTTTGGTTAATTTTCTAATAATGAACTAGACCTAAATATATTAAATTGATATCGAATAAATTAAATGAAACCAACCGCATATTAATTATTTAATATGGAATAAATACCTAAATATCATATGATTTAATATAATTATTTATCACTTAATATCATTATAACAACTTTGGCACTAGTGAAGTGCAGTTTGCAACACGGATGTAGAATGGTGGCGGTAAGTAAAAAGTGAAATTCACAGATAATACTTTAGAACTTATGGATACAAAATGTTTTTAAAATCCGATTAGAATTGTGGGTGCTACATCATCTCAAAGTGGAGACATTTTTCAAGTATGAAAAAAAAATGTACAATTTTTACAAAAACTTGCAACTTTTGAAAATGAATATTGACCGAATTAAACAATTGATCTTGAATATTTTTACTTTATTCAAAAAGTTAATACATTTTTAGTTATTTGTTGAAAAAAATACAATAAAATTTGGAATACTTAGTAAATTGGACACGCTTCAATAACACACTATATTTTCGCATTTTTTAAACTTCGGTGGAGTAGAATCAACTGAGATTCACGATATAATCATATACACGTGATAGAGGGAACATTCACCTATCAGACCTATATAGTGTAGTCTTGCGATTTTTTGCGCAAATTTGTCAAAAATTAAAAAAATTAATGCAACCTCACGTTAAAAACGCGTTCCATGTACAAGGATGCAAATTCGGCAAAGTATTATTTGATACTCTGGCACATATTTATAATGAACCAAAAATCATTGGAGAGCATATATTGCAAAAACTGAAATTA
>JAWNOQ010000198.1:0-106448 GCA_035045865.1 Drosophila austrosaltans
CTGTACTTCGTTCGATTGCATATTGCTCATTTCGATTTCAAATCATATCGATTCCAATCCATTCGATTCCAAGAAACCAATTTTAATCAATCATATCAATATCGAAATCCATTTCGAATATCGAAATCCATTCGATATCGAAATCCATATCGATATCGAAATCCATTTCGATATTCGAAATCCATTTCGATATCGAAATCCATTCGATATCGAAATCCATTTCGATATCGAAATCCATTTCGATTTCGAAATCCATTTCGAATTCGAAATCCATATCGAATTCGAAATCCATTTCGATATTCGAAATCCATTTCGATATCGAAATCCATTTCGATATTCGAAATCCATTTCGATATCAATCCATATCAATTCGAAATCCATTTCAATATCGAAATCCATATCGATATCGAAATCCATATCAATTCGAAATCCATTTCGATATCGAAATCCATTTCGATTTCGAAATCCATTCGATATCGAAATCCATTTCGATATCGAAATCCATATCGATTTCAAAATCCATTTCAAATTCAAAATTCATTTCGATATTCGAAATTGATTGAAAATCGAAATCCATGTCGATTTCAAAATCCAATTCGATATCGAAATCCAATTCGATTTCGAAATCCATCTCCAATAAGAAATCCATTCAAATCACTCGAAACCCATTTCGATTTCGAAATCCATATTTTTCAGGAAATCCATTTCGATATCGAAATCCATATCGATTTTCGAAATCCATTCAAATATGAGCCCGTTCGAAATCCTACCACATATAGAAATCCATTTAAATATTAAAAACCAATTCGATATCGAAGTCCAATTCGATTTCAAAATCCAATTCAATATCAGAAATACAGTTCAAATTCGAAATCCAAAAAAATATCAAAATCCAATTCGATATCGAATTCCATATCCATTTTTCGAAATCCATTTCGATTTCAAATTGCATTCAATTTCGAAATCCATTTCGAATTCAAAATCCATATCGAAGACATTTGAAATCCATTTCGATTCCAAAATCGTTATCGAAAAAGAAATCTATCTCAATATCGAAATCTATTTCGATATGGATCCAATCCATATCGAAATTCAAATCCAATTCGATATCGAAATCCATTTCAAAATTCGAAATCCAATTCGATAATCAAAATCCATTTCGATTTCGAATTCCATATCATTTTCGAAATCCATATCAATATCACAATCCATTTCAAATTCAAAATCTATTTCAACATCGAAATCCATCTCGATATAGAAATTCATATCGACATCAAAATCCAATTCGATATCGAAATCCATATCGATATCGAAATCCATATATCAATATCAAAATCCAATTCGATATCGAAATCCACATCGATTTCGAAATCCATTCGAATATCAAAATCCATATCCATCTCGAAATCCATTCCGATTTCAGAAATCCATTTCATCTCGAAATCCATTTCGATATTCCAGGAAATCCATATCGATATCGAAATCCATATCGAATTCGAAATCCATTTCATTATTCCAGTCTCAATCGATTTCGATTTCGAAATCCATTTCGATAGTCGAAATCCATTTCGATTTCGAAATCCATTCGATATCGAAATCCATTTCGATTAAGAAATCCATATCGATTTCAAAGAAATCCATCTCGATAATAAATCCATTTCGATTTCAAAATCCAATTCGATTTCAAATCCATATGCGATTGAATCCATTCGATGTCGTAATCCAATTCGATTTCAGAAATCCATTTAGATTTCAAAATCCATTCGATTTCGAAATCCATATCTCAATCTCGAAGTCCATTCGATGTCGCAGTCCATATAGATATTCAAAATCCATTTCGATGATTTTTTTCCATTTCAATTCAAAATCCATTCGATATCGATGATTCCATATCAAATTCAAATTCCATATTGATTCCATTCGAGAATCCCATCCATTCAAATCATTTCATTAGCACAAATCCATCTCGATGTATAAATCCATATCAATATTCGAAATCCATTTCGATATCATTAGAAATCCCATTCAATTCGAGTCCATATAGAAATCCATTTTGATGTCGATATCGATATCGAAGTCCAATTCGATTTCGAAATCCATTTCTATATCGAAATCCAGTTCGATTTCGAGATCCATATCGAAATCCTTTCGATATCGAATTCCATATCATTTTCGAAATCCATATCGATTTCGAATTGCATTTCAATTTCGAAATCCATTTCGAATTCGAAATCTATTCCGACATCGAAATCAATTTCGACATCGAAATCCATATCGATATCGAAATCCATATCGAGATTCAAAATCCAATTCGATATCAAAATCCATTCGATTTCAGATATCCATTTCGATATCGAAATCCATATCGAATTCGAAATCCATTTCGATATCAAAATCCATTTCGATTTCGAATTCCATTTCGATATCCAAATCCATTTCGAATTCGAAATCTATTCCGACATCGAAATCAATTTCGACATCGAAATCCATATCGATATCGAAATCCATATCGAATTCGAAATCCATTTCGATATCGAAATCCATTTCGATTTCGAAATCCATATCGATATCGAAATCCATATCGAATTCGAAATCCATTTCGATATCGAAATCCATTTCGATATCGAAATCCATTTCGATATCGAAATCTATATCGATTTCGAAATCCATTTCGATATCGAAACCCATTTCGATTTCGAAATCCATATAGAAATCCATTTTGATGTCGATATCGATATCGAAGTCCAATTTGATTTCGAAATCCATTTCTATATCGAAATCCAGTTCGATTTCGAAATCCTTTCGATATCGAATTCCATATCATTTTCGAAATCCATATCGATTTCGAATTGCATTTCAATTTCGAAATCCATTTCGAATTCGAAATCTATTCCGACATCGAAATCAATTTCGACATCGAAATCCATATCGATATCGAAATCCATATCGAATTCGAAATCCATTTCGATATCGAAATCCATTTCGATATCACAATCCATCTCGATATCAAATTACATTTCAATTCGAAATCATTCGATATCAAAATCCATTTCGATTTCAAATTCCATTTCGATATCAATTCATTCGATTTCAGGAAATTCATATCGAAATCCATTCGATATCGAGAACCATTTCGATTTCGAAATCTATTTCGATATCGAAATGCAACTCAAAATTCGTAATCCATTTCGATATAACAATCCATTTCGATTTCGAAATCCATATCGATATTCAAAATACATTTCGATATCGAAATCCATTCGATTTCGAAATCCATTTCAAGTTCGAAGTCCATTTGATATCAAAATCCATTTCAATTTTTAAATCCATATCGAATTCGAAATCCATTTCGATATCGAAATCCATATCGATATTCACAATCCATTTAGATTTCGAAATCCATTTCGATATCACAATACATATCGATATTCAAAGTGCATTTCGATTTCGAAATCCATATCGATATCGAAAACTATTTCAATATCGGAATCTATTTCGATATCGAAATCCTTATCGATTTTGAAATCCATTTCGATTTCGAAATCCATATCGAAATCCATTCGACAATAATTCCACTTCAATATAGAAATCCATTTCGAATTCAAAATCCATATCGATATCAAAATCCATGGCGACCTCGAAATCCATTCGATATCAATTCCATTCAATTTCGAAATCCATTTAGATATCGAATTCCATATCAATTTCAGAAATCCATTTCGAGATTCTACATCCATATCAATCTCACAATCCATTTCTAGAATATCAAAGTCCATTTCGATTGCAAAAAATCCATATCGATATCAATCTAATCTCAATTCGAAATCCATTTTCTTTATATATAAATCCATTTCGATTTTGATATCCATACAAAAAGAAATCGATTTCGATATCCAGATACATACCAATTTCAAAATCGATATCCAATTCAAAAACCAAAAAATATCAAATTCCGTGCATTTCAAGTTCGAAATCCATATCGAATTCGAAATCCATTTCGATTTCGAAATCCATTTCGAAAGTCGGAATCCATTTCGAGATTTTAGTCCATATCAATTTCGAAATGCATATTTCAGTTCAATTCAATGATTTCGAAATCCATTCGATATAGAAATCCATTTAGAATTCGAAATCAAATAAATCCATTCGATATCGAATTCCATATCAATTTCAAATCCATTTCGAATTCAAAATCCATATGTCGAATTCGAAATTAATTCCGATAGAGAATCCATTTGAATTCAGTCAAATGAAATCCATTTCGATATCAAATTCCATATAGATTTCAAAATCCATTTCGATATCGAAATCCATATCGATAATAAAATCCATCTCGAGAATCGAAATCCTTATCGATATTAGAAATCCATTTCGATTTCAAATTCCATTTCATCTCAAAATCCATATCGACATTCGTAATGCATTTAGATATCGAATACATATCAAATTCCAAATTGCATTTCGATTTCAAGTCATGATACAAATCTATTTCAATATCGAAATCCATCTCGATATCAAATCCATATCGATTTTCCAAATCCATCCAGATATCGAAAACCAATTCGATATCGATTTCACTATCAATTTCAAAATCTATTTCGATTCCAATCGAAACAGACTAAAATATCGAAATCCATATCGCATTTCGAAATCCATTTCAAATTCGAAATCCACTCTATCGATAATGCAAATTCATTCGATTTCGAAAATCATATAAAAATCCATTTTATGATATCAAATTCCATATAAATTTCGAAAATGATTTCGCATTAGAAATCCATATCGATATCGAAATCCATATAGAGATTCGAGAATGCATTTCGATTTCGAAAACCATTTCCATATCAAAATCCATCTCGAAAAAAAATCCATTTAGATATCAATTCTAACAATTTCAAAATCCATTTCGAAATTCAAATCCATATAGAATATCAAAATCCATATCGATAATGAAATCCATATCGAATTCAAGAAATCCATTTCGATATCGAAATCCATTTCGATTTCGAAATCCATTTTGATAGAGAAATCCAATTCGATATTAGAGATATTCGATTAAATCCATATCGAAATCCATTTCGATATCAAATTCCATAACATAATTCGAAATCCATTTCAAATTCAAAATCGAATACGAAATCCATGAAATCCATTTCGATGTTGAATTCCATATCGAATAATATAAGAAATCCATTTCGATGTCGAATTCCATTCCATTTGGAGTCCATTCGAGTTCAAAGTCCATATCGATAATGAAATCCATATCGAAATTAGAAATCCATATCGATTTCGAATTTATTTTCCATATAGAAATCCATTCTCCGATATCGTAGTCCATCTCCATTTCAAAATGCAATTCAATATCCAATTCCATATCAATGATTCCATTCAATGAAATCCATTTCCAGATCGAAATCCATTCCATTTCGAAATCCAGATGAAATTCAATTTCATTCATCTGAATTCCTATCAATTTCAATCCATTCGATTTCGCAATCCTCTCATATCGACATCCATTTCGATTTCGAAATCCATATCAATTTCAAAATTCATTTCGATTTCGAAATCCATATGGAAATCCAAATCCATATCGATATCGACATTCATTTCCCCGAACATCCATGTAGAAATCCATTTCGATATCGAATTCCATATCAATTCAGAGATCCATTTCGATTTCGAAATCCATATCGATATCGAAATCACACTCCAGAATACGAAATCCATTCGATTATCAAAATCCATTTCGATTTCAAAATCCATTTCGATTTCAAGAAATCCATTTCGATTTCGAAATCCTTATCATTCATCGAAATCCATTTCAATTTCATAAATCCATTCGAATTCGAAATCCATATCGATTTCATGATCCTAAATCCATATCGAAATCGAAATCCATTTCGACTTCAATCCATATCGATTTCGAAATCCATTTCGATTTCGAAATCCATTTAGAAATCGAAATCCTTATCGATGATGAATCCATTTGAATTTCTAAATCCATTCGATTTCGAATTCTACTATCGTCGAAATCCATACGAAATCCATTGATCCATATCAAATTCCATTCATGGATTCCATTCGAAATCCATTAAATCACATTCGATAATCCATATCAATTTCGAAATCCATATCCAATTCGAGATCCATTCGAAATCCAAATCCATATCGATTTCGAAATCCATTATAAAAAATCCATTTTGATTTCGAATTCCATATCAATTTTGAAATCCATTTCAATTTCGAAATCCATTTCGATATTCGAAATCCATATCGATTTCGAAATCCATTTCGAATCATCTAGATTTAATCCATTTCGATATTGAGATCCATATCAATTTCGAAATCTATTTCGATGTTAGTTCAAGAAATCCATTTCGATATCGAAATCCCTTTCAGAATTCGAAATCCATATCGATATCAATCCATAATCGAAATCCATTTCGATATCGAAATCCATATCAATTTCAATAAATCCATTTCGATTTCGAAATGCATTTCGATTTCGATATTCATTTCAATTTCGAAATACATTTCGATATCAAAATCCATTTCGATTTCGAAATCCATTAATTCGATTATCAAGAAATCCATATCGATATCAAAATCCATATCGATTTCAAAAATCCATTTCGATTTCGAAATCCATATCGATATCGAAGTCCATATCGATTTCAGAAATCCATTTCGAATCATATAGAAATCCATATCGATATCAAAATCCATATTGAAATCAATCTGTAGAAATCCATTTCGATATCAAATCCACTTCAATTTCAAAATCCATATCCATTCGAAATCCATATCAAATCGACTTATCGATCAATCCATTACGAAATCGAAATCCATATCGATATCAAAATCCATTTCGATATCAAGAAATCCTTAAATTTCGAAATCATATAGAAATCCATTCGATATCGAAATCCATATCGATATCGAAATCCAATTCGATATCGAAATCCATATCATTCAAGTCGATATCGTAAATCCATATCGATTCGAAATCCATCTCGAAATCAAATCCATTCGATATAAAATCCATATCGATATCGTAATCCATTTGATATCGAATTCCATATCAATTTCAAAAAATCCAATTCAAATTCGAAATCCATATAGATATCGAAGTCCATATCGAATTCAAAATCCATTTCGATTTCGAAATCCATTTCTTCATATCATGAAATCCATTTGGTACGATCTTTCAATTTCAATCCTTTATTCGAATAAAATCGAAATCCATATCGATATCGAAATCCATTTCGATAATCGGAATCCATTTCGATATCGAAATCCATATCAATTCAGAAATCCATTTCGATATTAAAATCCATATCGATATCGAAATCCATATCGAATTCAAAATCCAATTTCGAAATCAAAATCCATCTCGATTTCGAAATCCATTTCGATTTCGAAATCCATTTCGATATCGAATTCCATTTCAAATTCAAAATCCATTTCGATTTCGAAATCCATTTCGATATCGAAATCCATTATCGAAATCCATTTCGATATCGAATTCCAAATCGATATCAGAAATCCATATCGAATTCAAAATCCATTTCGATTTCAGAAATCCATTTTGATATCGTAATCCAATTCGATCTATCGAAATCCATATCGATATCAAAATCCATTTACAGAAATCGACATTCATTTCAATATCGAAATCCACTTCGATATCTAAATCCATTTCTATATCCAAGAAACCATCCATATCAATCCATATGAAATTCATTTCGATATAGAAATCCATATCGAATTCAAAATCCAATTCCAAATAGAAATCCATATCGATATCGAATTCCATATCAATTCGAAATGCAATTCGAATATCAGAAATCCAATCGACTTATCGAAATCCATTTCGAAAATCGAAATCCATTTCGATTTCGACATCCATTTCGAAATCAGGATCCATTTCGATATCGAAATCCATTTCGATATCGATTTCCATATCCCTTTCGATATTCGAAATCCATATCGATATCGAAATCCATTTCGATATCGAAATCCATTTCGATATCGAAATCCATCTAAATCCATTTCGATTTCGAAATCCATTAAATCCATTTGGAAATCCATTTTGATATCGAAATCCATATCGAATTCGAAATCCACATCGATATAGAAATCCATTCGATATCGAAATCCATTTCGATTATCAAAATCCATTCTTATAGAAATCCATTTCGATATCGAAATGCATATCAATTTCAAAAAATCCATTTCGAATTCGAAATCCATATGTGCGATTTCTAAATTCATATCAAATTCGAAATCCAAATCAAATTTGAAGTCCATATCGATTTGAAGAAATCCATTAGAATCCAATTCTAAATCCATTCAATATCAATTTCGAAATCCATATCGATATAGAAATCTATTTTGATTTTGAAATCCATATCGATTTCGAAATCCATATCGATATCGAAGTCCAAATCGATATCGAAATCCATTTCGATAACGAAATCCATTTCAAGAAATCATATCGAAATCCATATCGAAATCGAAATCCATATCGAATATCAAGAAATCCATATCGAATTTCCAAAAATCTTTCAATTCGAATCATTAATTTCAAAATCCATTTCGAATTCAAAATCCATTTATTCGAATATATAGAAATCCATTTCGATTTCGAAATCCATATCGAAATCGAAATCCACATCGATATTGAAATCCATATCGATCAATTCAGACCAATCCATTTCGAAATCGAAATCCATATATAATTCAAATCCATTCGATATCGAACTCCATATCAATTTCGAAATCCATTTCAATCTCGAAATCCATATCGATTTCGAAATGCATTTCGATTACGAAATCCATTTCGAAATCGAAATCCATTCGATTTCAATCAATATTGGAAATTCATTTCGATATCGAATTTCATATCAATTTCAAAATCCATTTCGAATCCATATCGAGATCCATTTCGATATAGAATTCCATATCGATTTCGAGAAATCCATATAGAAACCATTCAATATCGAAATCCATTTAGATTTCGAAATCCATATAATTTATAGAAATCCATATCGATATCAAATTCCATATCAATTTCGAAATTCATTTCCATTTTCAAAATCCATATCGATATCCAAGAAATCCATTTCGATATCGCAATCCTCATTTCAATCATATCGAAATCCATATCGATTTCGAATTGCATTTAATTCAAAATCCATTGATTAAATCCATATCGGATTCGGAATCCATTTCGATATCGAATTCCATTATCAATTTCGAAATCCATATCAAATTCGAAATCCATATCTATATCGAAATTCATTTCGATATTCGAAATCCATATCGAATTCAATATATAAATCCATTTCGATATCGAAATACATATCAATTTCGAAATCCATTTCGATTTTGAAATCCATATCGATTCAAATCCATTTCGATATCGAAATCCATTTCGATATTCAAAATCCATATCGATTTCGAAATCCATATCAATTTCAAAATCTATTTCGATTTCGAAATCCATTATTCGATATCGAAATATTCTATCTCGATTTCGAAATCCATTTCGATATTAAATCTTCATATCAAATTAGAAATCCATTTCGAACTCGAAATGCATATCGATTTCAGAAATGCATTTCGAGTCGAAATGCATATCGAATCATTCGATATCGAATTCGATATCAGAGAATCCATTTCTAGTATCAGAAATCCATATCGAAATCGTTTCGATAACATCGAAATTGATTTCGATATTCAGAAATAAATTTCGATATCGAAATCCATTTCGATAATCAAAAAAAATCCATATAATCGAAATCCATTTCATGATTTCGAAATTCAATCGATTTCGTAATTGATATCGTATTCCAATTCGATATCGAAATTGACATCTATATGTTCGAAATGCAAATGGAATTCGAAATGGATTTCGATTTCGAATTACATTTGGATTTCGAAATTCAATTTCGAAATTGGTATCCAATTCGATATCGATTTCAATCGATTTCAATTCGAAATCCATATAGATTTCGAAATCCATATCTATTCCATTCGAAATTCATTTCGATATCAAAATCCATATCGAATTCGAAATCCAAATAGAAATCCATTTCGATATCGAATTCCATATCCATTTCGATTTATCCATTCCGGATTCAAAAATCCATTTCAATAAATCGAAATCCTTATCGATATCAGAAATCCATATCAAAATCAAAATCCATTTCGATTTCGAAATCCATATCAATTTCAATTCCATTTCTATATCGAAATCCATTTCGTTTTTCCAAAATCCATATCAAGTATAAAACCATTCGATTTCGAAATCATTTTTAAATCAATCATATTGATATCGAATTTCATATCGATAATACGAAATCCATTTCGATATCGAAATCCATATCAATATCAAAATCCATCTCGAATATCGAAATCCATTTCGATTTCAAAATCCATATCGATTTCAAAATCCATATCCCTATCGAAATCCATATCAATTTCAAGAAATCCATTTCGATTTCGAAATCCATTTCGATTTCGAATTCCATTTTCCAATAATCGAAATCCTAATCGATTCGAAATCCATTCGATATCGAATCCATTCGATTTCGAATCCATTCGATATCGAAATCCATATCGATTTCGAAATCCATATCGATATCGAAATCCATTTCGACTTCGAAATCATATAGAAATTCATTTCGAATTCGAAGTACATATCAATTTCGAAATCCATTTCGATATCTCATTCCATATCGATTTCAGAAATCCATTTAGATCATTCGAAATCCATTAAAAGAATCTTCGATTAATCAAAAATCCATATCGAACTCTCTAAGAAATCCATTTCGATATTCAAATCCATATCAATTTCAAAATTCATTCGAATTCGAAATCCATATCGATATCGAAATTCATATCGAATTCGAAATCCATTTTCGATTTCGAAATCCATATGAAATCCATTTTGATATCGAATTCCATATCAATTTCGAAATCCATTTCGAATTCGAAATCCATTTCGATATCGAAATCCATATCGATATCGATCAATCCATTTCGATATCTTTTTTTTTTTTGAAATCCATTTCGATATCGAAATCCATATCGAATTCGAAATCCATTTCGATATCGAAATCCATTTCGATATCGAAATCCATTTCGATATCGAAATCCATATCGATTTCGAAATCCATTTCGAATTCGAAATCCATTTCGATTTCAAAATCCATTTCGATATCGAAATCCATTTCGATTTCGAAATTCATATCGAAATCCATTTCGATATCGAATTCCATTTCAATATCGAAATCCATTTCGATATTCGAAATCCATTTCGATATCCGAAATCCATTTCAATTTCGAAATCCATTTCGATTTCGAAATCCATATCGAATTCGAAATCCATTTCGATTTCGAATCATTCGAAATCGAAATCCATTTCAATTTCGAAATCCATTCTCCTGATAGAAATCCATTTCGATATCAATCCATATCAATTTCGAAATCCATTTCGATTTCAAAATCCATATCGATATCGAAATCCATATCGATCATTCGAAATCCATATCGATTTCGAAATCCATTTCAATATCGAAATCCATATCGATATCAAAATCCATATCGAATTCGAAATCCATTTCGATATCGAAATCCAATTCGATTTCGAAATCCATATCGATATCAAGAAATCCATTTCGAAATCGAAATCCATTTCAATATTCGAAATCCATTTCAATATCGAAATCCATTTCGATATCGAAATCCACTATCGAATTCGAAATCCATTTCGATATCGAAATCCATTTCGAAATTGAAATCCATTTCGATATCGAAATCCATATCGAATATCGAAATCCATTTCAATACGAAATCCATCGAAATCCATATCGAAATCGAAATCCATTTCGATATCGAAATCCATTTCGATATCGAATTCCATAAATCCATTTCGAATTAGAAATCCATATCAATTTCGAAATCCATATCGAGTTCGAAATCCATTTCGATATCGAAATCCATATCGAATTCAAAATCCATTTCGATTCAATATATCGAAATCCATTTCGATTTCGAAATCCATTTCAATTTCGAAATCCATATAGATTTGAATCCATATCGATATCGAATTCCATATCAATTTCGAAATCCATTTCGATGTCGAAATTCATATCGATATCGAAATCCATATCGAATTCAAGGAATCCATTTCGTTAATTATCGAAATCCATTTCGATATCGAAATCCATTTCGATATTCGAAATCCATTTCGATATCGAAATCCATTGACATCGAAATTAAATTCCTAATACTCGATATCGAAATCCATATCGAAATCGAAGTCCATATCGATATTCGAAAATCCATTCGAAATAGAAATCCATTTCGATATCGAACTCCATATCGATATTCGAAATCCATTTCGAATTCAAAATCCATTTCGATCATCGAAATCCATACGATTTCGAAATCCATTCAATTCGAAATCCATTTCGATATCGAAATCCGATTTCGAAATCAAATAGAAATCCATTTCGATATCGAATTCCATATCGATTTCGAAATCCATTTCGAATTCGAAATCCATAGAGTTTTCGATATCGAAATCCATATCGAATTCGAAATCCATATCGATTTCGAAATCCATTTCGATATCGAAATCCATTTCGATATCGAAATCCATTTCGATATCGAAATCCATTAAGATTTAGAAATCCATAGCGATATCGAAATCCATATCGATTTCGAAATCCATATCGAATTCGAAGTCCACATCGAATTCGAAATCCATATCGATTTAATCCATTTCGATATCGAAATCCATATCGATCTTTCGAAATCCATTTCGAATTCGAGTCCATTTCGATATTCGAAATCCATTTCGAATTCGAAATCCATTTCGATCAATTCAAAATCCATTCGATATCAAAATCCATATCGATATCAGAAATCCATTTCGATTTCGAAATTCCATATCGAAATCCATTTCGATTTCGAAATCCATTTCAATTCGAAATCCATATCGATTTCGAAGTCCATTTCAAAAAATCTAGAAATCCATTTCGATATCGAAATCCATATCGATTTCGAAATCCATTTCGATATAGAAATCCATATCAATTTCAAAATCCATTCGAATTCGAAATCCATATCGATATCGAAATCCATTTCGATTTCGAAGTCCATTCGATTTCTAAATCCATTTCGATTTCGAAATCCATATCTCAAATCCATTTCGATATCCAATTCCATATCAATTTCGAAATCCATATAGAATTCGAAATCCATTTCGATATCGAATTCCATATCGATATCGAAATCCATTTCGAATTCAATTAAATCCATTTCGATATCGATCATTCCATATCGAATTCGAAATCCATTGATTTCAAAGAATCGATATCGAAATCCATATCGATTATCGAAATCCATTTCGATATTCGAAATCCATTTCGAATTCGAAATCCTAATTTCGATATTCGAAATCCATTTCGATTTCAATTGAAATCCATTTCGATATCGAAATCCATTTCGATTTCAAAATCCATTTCGATATCGAAATCCATATCGATTTCGAAATCCATTTCAATATCGAAATCCATTTCGATATTCGAAATCCATTTCGATATCGAAATCCATTTCGATATCGAAATCCATTTCGATATCGAATTCCATTTCAATTTCAGAAATCCATATCGAATTCAAAATCCATTTCGATTTCGAAATCCATATCGATATCGAAATCCATATCGATTTCGAAATCCATTTCGATATCGAAATCCATTTCGATATTCGAATTCCATATCGAATTTCGAAATCCATTTCGAAATCGAAATCCATTTCGATATCGAAATCCATTTCGATATCGAAATCCATTTCGAATTCGAAATCCACATCGATATTGAAATCCATTTCGAATTCAAGAAATCCATTTCGATATCGAATCCATTTCGATATCAAATCCATTCGATTTCGAAATCCATTCGATATCGAAATCCATTTCGATATCGAAATCCATATCGATTTCTAAATCCATATCGAATTCGAAATCCATTTCGATTTCGAAATCCATTTCGAAATCGAAATCCATATCGATATCGAAATCCATATCGAATTCGGAATCCATTTCGATATCGAAATCCATATCGATATCGAAATCCATTTCGATATAGGAATCCATTTCGATTTCGAAATCCATATCGAATTCGAAATCCATTTCGATATCGAATTCCATATCAATTTCGAAATCCATTTCGAAATCGAAATCCATATCGATATTCGAAATCCATTTCGATATCGAAATCCATTTCGATTTCGAAATCCATTCGATATCGAAATCCATTTCGATATCGAAATCCATTTCGAAATCGAAATCCATTTCGATATCGAAATCCATTTCGATATCGAAATCCATTTCGAATATCGGAATCCATTTCGATATCGAAATCCATTTCGATATCGAAATCCATATCGATTTCGAAATCCATATCGAATTCGAAATCCATTTCGATATCGAAATCCATTCGATTTCGAAATCCATATAGAAATCCATTTCGATATCGAAATCCATATCAATTTCGAAATCCATTTCGAATAATATTCGAAATCCATATCAATATCGAAATCCATATCAATTTATTGTAAATCCATTTCGAAATCGAAATCCATTTCGATATCGAAATCCATTTCGAATTCGAAATCCATATCGATATCGAAATCCATTTCGATATCGAAATCCATATCGATTTCAAAATCCATATCGAATTCGAAATCCATATCGATAGTCGAAATCCATATCGAATTCTAAATCCATTTCGATATCGAAATCCATTTCGAAATCGAAATCCATTTCGATATCGAAATCCATATCGATATCGAAATCCATTTCGAATATCGAAATCCATTTCGATATCGAAATCCATATCGAAAACGAAATCCATTTCGATATCGAATTCCATATCAATTTCGAAATCCATTTCGATATCGAAATCCATTATCGAATTAGAAATCCATTTCGATATCAAAATCCATTTCGATATTCGAAATCCATTTCGATATCCAAATCCATATCGAAATCCATTTCGATTTCGAAATCCATTTCGATATCGAAATCCATTTCGATTTCGAAATCCATTTCGATATCGATAAATCCATATTCGATATCGAAATCCATTTCGATTTCGAAATCCATATCGATTTCGAAATCCATTTCGATTTCGAAATCCATATCGAATTCGAAATCCATTTCGATTTCGAAATCCATTTCGATATCGAAATCCATATCAGACTGAAATTCATATGAAATCCATTTCGATATCGAATTCCATATCAATTTCGAAATCCATTTCGAATTCGAAATCCATATCAATATCGAATTCCATATCGAATTCGAAATCCATTTCGATATCGAAATCCATTTCAATTTCGAAATCCATATATAAATCCATTTCGATATCGAATTCCATATCAATTTCGAAATCCATTTCGAATTCGAAATCCATTTCGATATCGAAATCCATATCGATATCGAAATCCATTTCGATATATCGAAATGCATTTCGATATCGAAATCCATATCGATATTCGAAATCCATTTCGATATCGAAATCCATTTCGATATCAAGAAATCCATATCAATTTCGAAATCCATTTCGATATTCGAAATCCATATCGAATTCAAAATCCATTTCGATATCGAAATCCATTCGATTTCGAAATTCATATCGAAATCCATTTCGATATCGAAATCCATTTCGATTTCGAAATCCATTTCGATATCGAAATCCATATCGATTTCGAAATCTATTTCGATTTTAAAATCCATTTCGATATCGAAATCCATTTCGATTTCGAAATCCATATCGAATTCGAAATCCATTTCGATATCGAAATCCATTTCGATATCAAAATGCATATCGATATCGAATCCATCTCGATATCGAAATCCATATCAATTTCGAAATGCATTTCGAATTCGAAATCCATATCGAAATCGAAATCCATATCGATTAATCGAAATCCATTTCGATATCGAAATCCATTTCGATTTCAGGAAGTCCATATAGAAATGCATTTGATATCGAATTGCATTTCGATTTCGAAATCCATTTCGAAGTCGAAATCCATTTCGATATCGAAATCGATATCGATATCGAAATCCATTTCGAAAATCGAAATCGATTTCGATATCGAATTCCATATCGAATTCGAAATCCATTCGATATCGAAATCCATTTCGATATCGAAATCCATATCAATTTCGAAATCCATTTCGATTTCGAAATCCATTTCGATATCGAAATCCATTTCGATTTCTTGAAATCCATTTCGATATCGAAATCCATATCGATTTCGAAATCCATTCGATATCGAAATCCATTTCGATATCATTCGAAATCCATTCGATTTCGAAATCCATATCGATTTCGAAATCCATATCGATTTCGAAATCCATTTCGATTTCGAATCCATTTCGATATCAAAATCCATTTCGATTTCGAATTCAAATCCATTCGATATCGAAATCCATTTGGATTTCGAAATCCATATGGATTTCGAAGTCCATATCGATATCGAAATCCATTTCGAATTCGAAATCCATTTCAATATCGAAATCCATTCGATTTCGAAATCCATTTCGATATCGAAATCCATTTCGAAATCGAAATCCATTTCGATATCGAAATCCATTTCGAATTCGAAATCCATTTCGATATCGAAATCCATTTCGATATCGAATTCCATATCGATTTCGTATGAATCCATATCGAATTCAAGAAATCCATTTCGATATCGAAATCCATTTCGATTTCGAAATCCATATAGAAATCCATTTCGATATCGAATTCCATATCAATATCGAAATCCATTTCGAATTCGAAATCCATTTCGATATCGAAATCCATTTCGATATCGAAATCCATTTCGAATTCGAAATCCATTTCGATATCGAAATCCATTCGATATCGAAATCCATTTCGAATTCGAAATCCATTTCGATATCGAAGTCCATTTCGATTTCAAAATCCATTCGAATTCGAAATCCATTTTGATTTCGAAATCCATTTCGATATCGAAATCCATTTCGATATTCGAAATCCACTTCGAATTCGAAATCCATTTCGATATCGAATTCCATATCGATATCGAAATCCATTTCGAAATCGAAATCCATTTCAATATCGAAATCCATATCGAATTCGAAATCCATTTCGATATCGAATTCCATATCCATTTCGAAATCCATTTCGAATTTCGAAATGCATTTCAATATCGAAATTCATTTCGATTTCGAGATCCATTTCGAATCGAAATCAATTTCGATTTCGAAATCCATTTCGAATTCAAAATCAATTTCGATATCGAAATCCATTTCGATTTCGAAATCCATATCGAAATCCATTTCGATTTCGAAATCCATATCGATTTCGAAATCCATTTCAATTTCGAAATCCATTTCGATATCGAAATCCATTTCGATTTCGAAATCCATTTCGATATCGAAATCCATTTCGATTTCAGAAATCCATTTCGATATCGAAATCCATTTCGATATTCGAAATCCATTTCGATGTTCGAAATCCATATCGAATTCGAAATCCATTTCGAAAACGAATTCATTTCGATATCGAAATCCATATCGATTTCGAAATCCATTTCGATATCGAAATCCATATCAATGTTCGAAATCCAATTCGATTTCGAAATCCATATCGATATCAATCCTTTGATTCCATATCGAATTCGAAATCCATTTCGATAATCGAAATCCATTTCGATATCGAAATCCATTCATACGAAATCCATATCGAAATTCAAATCCATTTCAATCTCGAGTCCATTCGAATTCAAATCCATTTCGATATCGAAATCCAATCGATATTGAAATCCATTTCGATATTCGAAGTCCATATCGATATCGAAATCCATATCGATTTCAGAAATCCATTTCGAAATTTCCCCCGAAATCCATTTCGATATTCGAAATCAATTTCGATATCGAAATCCATTTCGATTTCCTCGTAATCCATTTCGATTTCGAAGTCCATATCGATATTCGAAGTCCATTTCGATATCATCTTCGAAGTCCATTTCAATATCAAAATCCATATCGATTTCGAAATCCATATGAAATCCTTCGATATCGAAATCCATATCAATTTCAGAAATCCCTTTCGAATTCGAAATCCATATCGATATCAGAAATCCATATCGAATTCGAAGTCCATATCGATATCGAAATCCATTTCGAAAACGGAATCCATTTCGATATCGAATTCAATATCGAATTCGAAATCCATTTCGATATCGAAATCCATTTCGATATCGAAATCCATATCATTTTCGAAATCCATTTCGAATTCGAAATCCATGCCGAATTCAAAATCCATTTCGATATCGAAATCCATTTCGATTTCGAAATTCATATCGAAATCCATTTCGATTTCGAAATCCATTTCGATATCGAAATCCATTTCGATATCGAAATCCATTTCGATGTCGAAATCCATTTCGATTTCGAAATCCATTTCGATTTCGAAATCCATATCGAATTCGAAATCCATTTCGATTTCGAAATCCATTTCGATTTCGAAATCCATTTCGATATCAAAATCCATTTCGATATCGAAATCCATTTCGATTTCAATTTCGAAATCCAATTCGAATTCCAAATCCATATCGATATCGAAATCCATATGGAATTCGAAATCCATTTCGATATCGAAATCCATTTCGATTTCAAAATCCATATCGAATTCGAAATCCATTTCGATTTCGAAATCCAATTTTGAAATCGAAATCCTTATCGATATCGAAATCCATTTCGAAATCGGAATCCATTTCGATATCGAAATCCATTTCTGTAATCGAATCCATTTCGATATCGAAATCCATTTCGATATCGAAATCCATTTCGAAATCGGAATCCATTTAGATATCGAAAACCATTTCGATATCGAATTCCATATCCATTTCGAATTCGAAATCCATATCGAATTCGAAATCCATTTCTATATCGAAATCCATTTCGATTTCGAAATCCATATAGAAATTTATTTCGATATCGAATTCCATATCAATTTCGAAATCCATATCGAATTCGAAATCCATTTCGATTTCGAAGTCCATTTCGATTTCGAAATCCATTTCGATTTCGAAATCCATTTCGATATCAAAATCCATTTCGATTTCGAAATCCATTTCGATATCGAAATCCATTTCGATTTCAATTTCGAAATCCAATTCGAATTCCAAATCCATATCGATATCGAAATCCATATGGAATTCGAAATCCATTTCGATATCGAAATCCATTTCGATATCGATGGGCATTTCGATTTCAAAATCCATATCGAATTGGAAATCCATTTCGATTTCGAAACCAATTTTGAAATCGAAATCCTTATCGATATCGAAATCCATTTCGAAATCGGAATCCATTTCGATATCGAAATCCATTTCAAAATCGGAATCCATTTCGTTATCGAAATCCATTTCGATATCGAAATCCATTTCGATATCGAAATCCATTTCGATATCGAAATCCATTTCGAAATCGGAATCCATTTAGATATCGAAAACCATTTCGATATCGAATTCCATATCCATTTCGAATTCGAAATCCATATCGAATTCGAAATCCATTTCTATATCGAAATTCATTTCGATTTCGAAATCCATATAGAAATTTATTTCGATATCGAATTCCATATCAATTTCGAAATCCATTTCGATATCGAAATCCATTTCGATTTCGAAATCCATTTCGATTTCGAAATCCATTTCGATTTCGAAATCCATATAGAAATCCATTTCGATATCGAATTCCATATCAATTTCGAAATCCATTTTGAATTCGAAATCCATATCGATATCGAAATCCACATCGAATTCGAAATCCATTTCGATATCGAAATCCATTTCGATTTCAAAATCCATATCGAATTCGAAATCCATTTCGATTTCGAAACCAATTTTGAAATCGAAATCCTTATCGATATCGAAATCCATTTCGAAATCGGAATCCATTTCGATATCGAAATCCATTTCAAAATCGGAATCCATTTCGATATCGAAATCCATTTCTATATCGAAATCCATTTCGATTTCGAAATCCATATCGAATTCGAAGTCCATATCGAATTCGAAATCCATATAGAAATCCATTTTGATATCGAACTCCATATCAATTTCGAAATCCATTTTGAATTCGAAATCCATATCGATATCGAAATCCACATCGAATTCGAAATCCATTTCGATATCGAAATCCATTTCGATTTCAAAATCCATATCGAATTCGAAATCCATTTCGATTTCGAAACCAATTTTGAAATCGAAATCCTTATCGATATCGAAATCCATTTCGAAATCGGAATCCATTTCGATATCGAAATCCATTTCAAAATCGGAATCCATTTCGATATCGAAATCCATTTCGATATCGAAAACCATTTCGATATCGAATTCCATATCCATTTCGAATTCGAAATCCATATCGAATTCGAAATCCATTTCTATATCGAAATCCATTTCGATTTCGAAATCCATATCGAATTCGAAGTCCATATCGAATTCGAAATCCATATAGAAATCCATTTTGATATCGAACTCCATATCATTTTCGAAATCCATTTCGAATTCGAAATCCATATCAATTTCGAAATCCATTTCGATATCGAAATCCATTTCGATTTCGAAATTCATATCGAAATCCATTTCGATTTCGAAATCCATTTCGATATCGAAATCCACATCGAATTCGAAATCCATTTCGATATCGAAATCCATTTCGATTTCGAAATCCATTTCGATATCGAAATCCATTTCGATTTCGAAATCCATATCGATATTCGAAGTCCATATCGATATTCGAAATCCATAAAATAGAGAAATCCATTTTGATATCGAACTCCATATCAATTTTCGAAATCCATTTCGAATTCAAAATCCATTTCGATATCGAAATCCATTTCGATTTCGAAACCGATTCTATATCGAAATCCTTTTCGATTTCGAAATCCATTTCGATATCGAAATCCATTTCGATTTCGTAGTCCATTTCGATATCGAAATCCATTTCGATTTTGAAATCCATTTTGATTTCGAAATCCATATCGAATTCGAAATCCATTTCGATATTCGAAATCCATTTCGATATCAAAATCCATATCGATTTCGAAATCCATTTCGATATCGAAATCCATATCAATTTTGAAATCCAATTCGATATTAGAAATCCATATCGATATCGAAATCCATATCGAATTCGAAATCCATTTCGATATCGAAATCCATTTCGATTAAGAAATCCATAGGGAGAAATCCATTTTGTTATCGAATTCCATATCAATTTCGAAATCCATTTCGAACTCGAAATCCATTTCGATATCGAAATCCATTTCGAAAACGGAATCCATTTCGATATCGAATTCCATATCGAATTCGAAATCCATTTCGATATCGAAATCCATATCATTTTCGAAATCCATTTCGAATTCGAAATCCATTTCGAATTCAAAATCCATTTCGATATCGAAATCCATTTCGATTTCGAAAAAAACATCATATCGAAATCCATTTCGATTTCGAAATCCATTTCGATATCGAAATCCATTTCGATTTCGAAGTCCATTTCGATATCGAAATCCATTTCGATTTCGAAATCCATTTCGATATCGAAATCCATTTCGATTTCGAAATCCATTTCGATTTCGAAATCCATTTCGATTTCGAAATCCATTTCAATTTCGAAATCCATATCGAATTCGAAATAAATTTCGATTTCGAAATCCATTTCGATATCAAAATCCATTTCGATTTCGAAATCCATTTCGATATCGAAATCCGTTTCGATATCGAAATCCATTTCGATTGCGAAATCCATATCGAATTCGAAATCCATTTCGATTTCGAAATCCAATTTGAAATTGAAATCCATATCGAAATCGGAATCCATTTCGATATCGAAATCCATTTCGAAATTGGAATCCATTTCGATATCGAAATCCATTTCGAAATCGGAATCCATTTCGATATCGAAATCCATTTCGAAATCGGAATCCATTTCGATATCGAAATCCATTTCGATTTCGAATTCCATATCCATTTCGAATTTGGAAATCTATATCGAATTCGAAATCCATTTCTATATCGAAATCCATTTCGATTTCGAAATCAAAAAGAAATCCATTTCGATATCGAATTCCATATCAATCTCGAAATCCATTTCGAATTCGAAGTCCATTTCGAAATCGAAGTCCACATCGATATTGAAATCCATTTCGAGATTCGAAGTCCATTTCGAAAATCGGAATCCATTTCGATTTCGAAATCCATTTCGATTTCGGAGTCCATATCGATATTCGAAATAAATTTCGATTTCGAAATCCATTTCGATATCAAAATCCATTTCGATTTCGAAATCCATTTCGATATCGAAATCCATTTCATATCGAATTCGAAATAAATTTCGATTTCGAAATCCATTTCGATATCAAAATCCATTTCGATTTCGAAATCCATTTCGATATCGAAATCCATTTCGATATCGAAATCCATTTCGATCTTCGAAGTCCATATCGACATTCGTAATCCATTTCGATTTCGAAATCCAATTTGAAATCGAAATCCATATCGAAATCGGAATCCATTTCGATATCGAAATCCATTTCGAAATTGGAATCCATTTCGATATCGAAATCCATTTCGAAATCGGAATCCATTTCGATATCGAAATCCATTTCGAAATCGGAATCCATTTCGATATCGAAATCCATTTCGAAATCGGAATCCATTTCGATATCGAAATCCATTTCGAAATCGGAATCCATTTCGATATCGAAATCCATTTCGATTTCGAAATCCATATAGAAATCCATTTCGATATCGAATTCCATATCAATTTCGAAATCCAATTCGAATTCCAAATCCATATCGATATCGAAATCCATATGGAATTCGAAAACCATTTCCATATCGAAATCCATTTCGATATCGAAATCCATTTCGATTTCAAAATCCATATCGAATTCGAAATCCATTTCGATTTCGAAACCAATTTTGAAATCGAAATCCTTATCGATATCGAAATCCATTTCGAAATCGGAATCCGTTTCGATATCGAAATCCATTTCAAAATCGGAATCCATTTCGATATCGAAATCCATTTCGAAATCGGAATCCATTTCGATATCGAATTCCATATCCATTTCGAATTCGAAATCCATATCGAATTCGAAATCCATTTCTATATCGAAATCCATTTCGATTTCGAAATCCATAGATAAGGAAATCCATTTCGATATCGAATTCCATATCAATTTCGAAATCCTTTTCGATATCGAAATACATTTCGATTTCGAAATCCATTTTGGTTTCGAATCCATATAGGAATCCATTTCGATATCGAATTCCATATCAATTTCGAAATCCATTTCGAATTCGAAATCCATATCGATATCGAAATCCACATCGAATTCGAAATCCATTTCGATATCGAAATCCATTTCGATTTCGAAATCCATTTCGATATCGAAATCCATATCAATTTTGAAATCCAATTCGAATTCGAAATCCATATCGATATCGAAATCCATATCGAATTCGAAATCCATTTCGATATCGAAATCCATTTCGATTTCGAAATCCATATAGAAATCCATTTTGGTATCGAATTCCATATCAATTTCGAAATCCATTTCGAACTCGAAATCCATTTCGATATCGAAATCCATTTCGAAAACGGAATCCATTTCGATATCGAATTCCATATCGAATTCGAAATCCATTTCGATATCGAAATCCATATCATTTTCGAAATCCATTTCGAATTCGAAATCCATTTCGAATTCAAAATCCATTTCGATATCGAAATCCATTTCGATTTCGAAATTCATATCGAAATCCATTTCGATTTCGAAATCCATTTCGATATCGAAATCCATTTCGATTTCGAAATCCATTTCGATATCGAAATCCATTTCGATTTCGAAATCCATTTCGATATCGAAATCCATTTCGATTTCGAAATCCATTTCGATTTCGAAATCCATTTCAATTTCGAAATCCATATCGAATTCGAAATAAATTTCGATTTCGAAATCCATTTCGATATCAAAATCCATTTCGATTTCGAAATCCATTTCGATATCGAAATCCGTTTCGATATCGAAATCCATTTCGATTGCGAAATCCATATCGAATTCGAAATCCATTTCGATTTCGATATGAATCCAATTTGAAATCGAAATCCATATCGAAATCGGAATCCATTTCGATATCGAAATCCATTTCGAAATTGGAATCCATTTCGATATCGAAATCCATTTCGAAATCGAAATCCATTTCGATATCGAAATCCATTTCGAAATCGAAATCCATTTCGATATCGAAATCCATTTCGATTTCGAATTCCATATCCATTTCGAATTCGAAATCCATATCGAATTCGAAATCCATTTCTATATCGAAATCCATTTCGATTTCGAAATCCATATCAATAGAAATCCATTCGATATCGAATTCCATATCAATTTCGAAATCCATTTCGAATTCGAAATCCATTCGAAATCGAAATCCAATCGATATTGAAATCCATTTCGAATTCGAAATCCATTTCGAAATCGGAATCCATTTCGATTTCGAAATCCATTTCGATTTCGAAATCCATATCGAATTCGAAATAAATTTCGATTTCGAAATCCATTTCGATATCAAAATCCATTTCGATTTCGAAATCCATTTCGATATCGAAATCCATTTCATATCAATTCGAAATAAATTTCATTTCGAAATCCATTTCGATATCAAAATCCATTTCGATTTCGAAATCCATTTCGATATCGAAATCCATTTCGATTTCAAAATCCATATCGAATTCGAAATCCATTTCGATTTCGAAATCCATTCGAAATCGAAATCCATATCGAAATCGGAATCCATTTCGATATCGAAATCCATTCGAAATTGGAATCCATATCGATATCAATCCATTCGAAATCGAAATCCATTTCGATATCGAAATCCATTTCGAAATCGGAATCCATTCGATATCGAAATCCATTTCGAAATCGGAATCCATTTCGATATCGAAATCCATTTCGAAATCGGAATCCATTTCGATATCGAAATCCATTTCGATTTCGAAATCCATATAGAAATCCATTTCGATATCGAATTCCTTATCAAATTCGAAATCCAATTCGATATTCGAAATCCATATCGATATCGAAATCCATATGGAATTCGAAAACCATTTCCATATCGAAATCCATTTCGATATCGAAATCCATTTCGATTTCAAAATCCATATCGAATTCGAAATCCATTTCGATTTCGAAACCAATTTTGAAATCGAAATCCTTATCGATATCGAAATCCATTTCGAAATCGGAATCCTTTCGATATCGAAATCCATTTCAAAATCGGAATCCATTTCGATATCGAAATCCATTTCGAAATCAGTAATCCATTTCGATATCGAATTCTCATAATCCATTTCGAAATCGAAATCCATATCGAATTCAAAATCCATTTCTATATCGAAATCCATTTCGATTTCGAAATCCATATAAGAAATCCATTTCGATATCGAATTCCATATCAATTTCGAAATCCTTTCGATATCGAAATCCATTTCGATTTCGAAATCCATTTCGATTTCGAAATCCATCGATTAGAAATCCATTTCGATATCGAATTCCATATCAATTTCGAAATCCATTTCGAATTCGAAATCCATATCGATATCGAAATCCACATCGAATTCGAAATCCATTTCGATATCGAAATCCATTTCGATATCGAAATCCATTTCGATTTCGAAATCCATTTCGATATCGAAATCCATTTCGATATCGAAATCCATTTCGATTTCGAAATCCATATCGATATCGAAATCCATATCGATATCGAAATCCATTTCGAAATCGGAATCCATTTCGATATCGAATTCCATATCCATTTCGAATTCGAAATCCATATCGAATTCGAAATCCATTTCTATATCGAAATCCATTTCGATTTCGAAATCCATATAGAAATCCATTTCGATATCGAATTCCATATCAATTTCGAAATCCTTTTCGATATCGAAATACATTTCGATTTCGAAATCCATTTCGATTTCGAAATCCATATAGGAATCCATTTCGATATCGAATTCCATATCAATTTCGAAATCCATTTCGAATTCGAAATCCATATCGATATCGAAATCCATATCGAATTCGAAATCCATTTCGATATCGAAATCCATTTCGATATCGAAATCCATTTCGATTGCGAAATCCATATCGAATTCGAAATCCATTTCGATTTCGAAATCCATATAGAAATCCATTTTGATATCGAACTCCATATCAATTTCGAAATCAATTTCGAATTCGAAATCCATTTCCATATCGAAATCCATTTCGAAATCGGAATCCATATCGATATCGAAATCCATTTCAAAATCGGAATCCATTTCGATATCGAAATCCATTTCGAAATCGGAATCCATTTCGATATCGAAATCCATTTCGAAATCGGAATCCATTTAGATATCGAAAACCATTTCGATATCGAATTCCATATCCATTTCGAATTCGAAATCCATTTCTATATCGAAATCCATTTCGATTTCGAAATCCATATAGAAATCCATTTCGATATCGAATTCCATATCAATTTCGAAATCCATTTCGATATCGAAATCTATTTCGATTTCGAAATCCATTTCCATATAGAAATCCATTTCGATATCGAATTCCATATCAATTTCGAAATCCATTTCGAATTCGAAATCCATATCGATATCGAAATCCACATCGAATTCGAAATCCATTTCGATATCGAAATCCATATAGAAATTCATTTTGATATCGAACTCCATATCAATTTCGAAATCAATTTCGAATTTGAAATCCATTTCGATATCGAAATCCATATCGATATCGAAATCCATATCGAATTCGAAATCCATTTCGATATCGAAATCCATATCGATATCGAAATCCATATCGAATTCGAAATCCATATCGAATTCGAAATCCATTTCGATATCGAAATTCATATCGAATTCGAAATCCATTTCGATTTCGAAATCCATATCGAATTCGAAATCCATATCGATTTCGAAATCCATTTCGATTTCGAAATCCATTTCGATTTCGAAATCCATTTCGATTTCGAAATCCATATAGAAATCCATTTCGATATCGAATTCCATATCGATTTCGAAATCCATTTCGAATTCGAAATCCATATCGATATCGAAATCCATATCGAATTCGAAATCCATTTCGATATCGAAATCCATATCAGAAATCCATTTCGATATCGAAATCCATATCAATTTCGAAATCCATTTCGAATTCGAAATCCATATCGATATCGAAATCCATATCGATTTCGAAATCCATATCGAATTCGAAATCCATTTCGATATCGAAATCCATATCGATATTCGAAATCCATTTCGAATTCGAAATCCATTAATCCATATCGAAATCCATATCGAATATCGAAATCCATATCGATATCGAAATCCATTTCGATATCGAAATCCATATCGATTTCGAAATCCATTTCGATATTCGAAATCCATTTCGATTTCGAAATCCATTTCGATATCGAAATCCATTTCGATTTCGAAATTCATTTCGAATTCGAAATCCATTTCGATATCGAAATCCATATCAATTTCGAAATCCATATCGAATTCGAAATCCATATCGATATCGAAATCCATTTATCGAAATGGAAATTCATTTCGAATTCGAAATCCATTTATCGATATCGAAATTCATATCGATTTCGAAATCCATTATCGATATCGAAATCCATTTCGATTTCGAAATCCATATAGAAATCCATTTTGATATCGAAATCCATATCAATTTCGAAATCCATTTCGATATCGAAATCCATTTCGATATCGAAATCCATATCGATATCGAAATCCATATCGAATTCGAAATCCATTTCGATATCGAAATCCATATCGTTTTCGAAATCCATTTCGATTTCGAAATCCATATCGATATCGAAATCCATATCGAATTCGAAATCCATTTCGATATTCGAAATCCATTTCGAAATCCATATCGAAATCCATTTCGATATCGAAATCCATTTAATCGATATCGAAATCCATTTCGATATCGAAATCCATTTCGATTTCGAAATCCATTTCGATATCGAAATCCATTTCGATTTCGAAATCCATTTCGATATCGAAATCCATTTCGATTTCGAAATCCATATAGAAATCCATTTGATATCGAATTCCATATCAATTTCGAAATCCATATCGAATTCGAAATCCATATCGAATTCGAAATCCATTTCGATATCGAAATCCATATCATTTTCGAAATCCATTTCGAAGTCGAAATCCATTTGAATTCAAAATCCATTTGGATATGGAAATCCATTTCGATTTCGAAATTCATATCGAAATCCATTTCGATATCGAAATCCATTTCGATTTCGAAATCCATTTTGAAATCGAAATCCATTTCGATTTCGAAATCCATATCGATATCGAAATCCATTTCGATTTCGAAATCCATTTCGATATCGAAATCCATTTCGATTTCGAAATCCATATCGAATTCGAAATCCATTTCGATTTCGAAATCCATTTGAAATCGGAATCCATTTCGAAATCGAAATCCATTTGAAATCGATATCGAAATCCATATCGAATTCTAAATTTATTTCGATTTCGAAATCCATTTCGATTTCGAAATCCATATCGAATTCGAAATCCATTTCGATATCGATATCCATTTCGATTTCGAAATCCATATCGAATTCGAAATCCATATCGAATTCGAAATCCATTTCGATTTCGAAATCCATATAGAAATCCATTTTGATATCGAAATCCATATCAATATCGAAATCCATTTCGAATTCGAAATCCATTTCGATATCGAAATCCATTTCGAAATCGGAATCCATTTCGATATCGAAATCCATTTCAAATTCGAAATCCATTTCGATATCGAAATCCATTTCGATATCGAAATCCATTTCGATATTCGAAATCCATTTCGATATCGAAATCCATTTCGATATCGAAATCCATTTCGATATCGAATTCCATATCCATTTCGAATTCGAAATCCATTTCGAATTCAAAATCCATTTCGATATCGAAATCCATTTCGATTTCGAAATCCATATAGAAATCCATTTCGATATCGAAATCCATATCAATTTCGATTCGAAATCCATTTCGAAATCGAAATCCATATCGATATCGAAATCCATTTCGAATATCGAAATCCATTTCGATATCGAAATCCATTTCGAAATCGAAATCCATTTCGATATCGAAATCCATTTCGATATCGAAATCCATTTCGATATCGAAATCCATTTCGATATCGAATTCCATATCCATTTCGATTTCGAAATCCATATCGAATTCGAAATCCATTTCGATATCGAAATCCATTTCGATTTCGAAATCCATATCGAAATCCATTTCGATATCGAATTCCATATCGATTTCGAAATCCATTTCGATATCGAAATCCATTTCGATTTCGAAATCCATTTCGATTTCGAAATCCATTTCGATTTCGAAATCCATTTCGATTTCGAAATCCATTTCGATTTCGAAATCCATTTCGATTTCGAAATCCATTTCGAATTCGAAATCCATTTCGATTTCGAAATCCATTTCGATTTCGAAATCCATATCGAAATCCATTTCGATATCGAATTCCATATCAATTTCGAAATCCATTTCGAATTCGAAATCCATATCGATATCGAAATCCATATCGAATTCGAAATCCATTTCGATATCGAAATCCATATAGAAATCCATTTCGATATCGAATTCCATATCAATTTCGAAATCCATTTCGAATTCGAAATCCATTTCGATATCGAAATCCATATCGATATCGAAATCCATATCGAATTCGAAATCCATTTCGATATCGAAATCCATATCATTTTCGAAATCCATTTCGAATTCGAAATCCATATCGATATCGAAATCCATTTCGAATTCGAAATCCATATCGAACTCGAAATCCATTTCGATATCGAAATTCATATCGAATTCGAAATCCATTTCGAATTCGAAATCCATTTCGATTTCGAAATCCATTTCGATATCGAATTCCATATCAATTTCGAAATCCATTTCGAATTCGAAATCCATATCGATATCGAAATCCATATCATTTTCGAAATCCATTTCGAATTCGAAATCCATATCGATATCGAAATCAATATCGAATTCGAAATCCATATCGAACTCGAAATCCATTTCGATATCGAAATCCATATCGAATTCGAAATCCATTATCGATATCGAAATTCATTTCGATTTCGAAATCCATTCGATATCGAAATCCATTTGATATCGAAATCCATTTCGATATCGAAATCCATTTCGATATCGAAATCCATTTCGATTTCGAAATCCATTTCGATATCGAAATCCATTTCGATTTCGAAATCCATTTCGATATCGAAATCCATATCGATTTCGAAATCCATTTCGATATTCGAAATCCATTTCGATATCGAAATCCATATCAATTTCGAAATCCATTTCGAATTCGAAATCCATATCGATATCGAAATCCATATCGAATTCGAAATCCATTTATCGAAATGGAAATCCATTTCGATTTCGAAATCCATTCGATATTGAAATCCATTTCGATATCGAAATCCATTTCGATATCGAAATCCATTTCGATTTCGAAATCCATATCGATATCGAAATCCATTTCGATATCGAATTCCATATCAATTTCGAAATCCATTTCGAATCGAAATCCATATCGATATCGAAATCCATATCGAATTCGAAATCCATATCGAATTCGAAATCCATTTCGATATCGAAATCCATATCGAATTCGAAATCCATTTATCGAAATGGAAATTCATTTCGATTTCGAAATCCATATAGAAATCCATTTCGATATCGAAATCCATTTCGATATCGAAATCCATTTCGATATCGAAATCCATTTCGATTTCGAAATCCATTTCGATATCGAAATCCATTTCGATTTCGAAATCCATTTCGATATCGAAATCCATATCGATTTCGAAATCCATTTCGATTTCGAAATCCATTTCGATATCGAATTCCATATCAATTTCGAAATCCATTTCGAATTCGAAATCCATATCGAATTCGAAATCCATTTCGATATCGAAATCCATATCATTTTCGAAATCCATTTCGAAGTCGAAATCCATTTGGAATTCAAAATCCATATCGATATCGAAATCCATATCGAATTCGAAATCCATTTATCGAAATGGAAATTCATTTCGATTTCGAAATCCATATAGAAATCCATTTCGATATCGAAATCCATTTCGATATCGAAATCCATTTCGATTTCGAAATCCATATCGAAATCCATTTCGATATCGAAATCCATATCGATTTCGAAATCCATTTCGAATTCGAAATCCATTTCGATATCGAAATCCATATCGATATCGAAATCCATATCGAATTCGAAATCCATTTCGATATCGAAATCCATATCGATTTCGAAATCCATTTCGAATTCGAAATCCATATCGATATCGAAATCCATATCGAATTCGAAATCCATATCGAATTCGAAATCCATTTCGATATCGAAATCCATATCGAATTCGAAATCCATTTCGATTTCGAAATCCATTTGAAATCCATATCGAAATCCATTTCTATATCGAATTCCATATCCATTTCGATATCGAAATCCATTTCGATTTCGAAATCCATTTCGATATCGAAATCCATTTCGATTTCGAAATCCATATCGAAATCCATTTCGATATCGAATTCCATATCAATTTCGAAATCCATATCGAATTCGAAATCCATATCGAATTCGAAATCCATTTCGATATCGAAATCCATATCATTTTCGAAATCCATTTCGAAGTCGAAATCCATTTGGAATTCAAAATCCATTTCGATATCGAAATCCATTTCGATTTCGAAATTCATATCGAAATCCATTTCGATATCGAAATCCATTTCGATTTCGAAATCCATTTCGATTTCGAAATCCATTTCGATTTCGAAATCCATTTCGATTTCGAAATCCATATCGATATCGAAATCCATTTCGATTTCGAAATCCATTTCGAAATCGAAATCCATTTCGATTTCGAAATCCATATCGAATTCGAAATCTATTTCGATTTCGAAATCCATTTTGAAATCGGAATCCATTTCGATATCGAATTCCATATCGAATTCTAAATTTATTTCGATTTCGAAATCCATTTCGATTTCGAAATCCACATCGAATTCGAAATCCATTTCGATATCGAAATCCATTTCGAATTCTTTCGACCATCTTTTAACAAAACCAAGAACGCCTGTGGCTTTAGCGATTATCGTAGAGATATGGGAGTTGAAGGTTAATTTACGATCCATGAGTACACCTAAATCATTCATTTCATCAAGGCGTTCTAATGGAGTGTTGTTCAAGGAATATGTCATCATCTGAGGAGAGGTCCTATAGAACGACATTACCTTGCACTTAGTGGTGTTTAAGTTTAAAAGATTGTGCTGACACCAACACTGAAAATTATTAAGATCAGCTTGCAATCTACTGGACGAAACCATATTGCTATAGCTAAGGCAAAGCTTAACATCGTCAGCATACATGAGCACATGTGAATGATGCAAGACGGAAGGAAGATCATTTATGAAAAGGGTGAACAGCAACGGACCAAGATGACTACCCTGGGGCACCCCGAAGTCACATTGATGCATCTGGAAAAGGAAGACTTAAATAAGACCTTTTGTGTTCTACTTGTCAGATACTCACGAATCCAACGGAGTAGAATATTTGGGAAACCAATTGCATTTAACTTTATAAGCAATAACTTATGGTTAACAGAGTCAAAAGCCTTACTGAAATCTGTATATATGACATCAGTTTGCTTTGCACTTTCAAATCCTTTGATCGTCCTAGATGTAAATTCTAAAAGGTTAGTGGTTGTGGATCTACGTTTCACGAAACCGTGTTGGGCTGGTGAAATTATAGAACTACAAAAATGCTGCAATTGAAAAGTTACAATTTTTTCAAAAGCTTTTGGGATAGCGGACAACTTGGAAATACCCCTATAGTTAGAAACATCAGACTTACTACCCTTTTTATGGAGAGGAATTATAAATGATTCCTTCCAAATCAACGGGAAAGCGGAGGTTTCAACGGACAACGAGAATAATTTCAGAATAGGCTTACATAACGATTCAGCGCAAAATCTGAGTACACAACCAGGAATCCCATCGGGACCTGGCGCGTACACAGGTTTGACTTGCTTAAGCACGCTGAGAAGCGAACTTTCGTCAATTAAAGGATTGAATATGCAATTTGACTTTTTTAACTCATAAGGATACGGAGAGTTTAAGTGGTATTCCGTTAAGGAATAGGTTGTTTTGAAAAAATCAGCAAACATATCGGCAATGGCCTGATCACTGTCCGCAGTCTTATTTCCAAAAGTTAAATATGATGGGCTTATGCTCGTCTTGCGTTTAGCGTTCACAAAGTTGTAAAACTGCTTAGGATCACTGTAAAACTGAAGTTTACATCGCCGAAGATAATCCTTGTAGCATTTTGTATTTAGCTTCATGAAATTTGAACGAGCAATAGCGTATTTAGAAAAATCTGATGGACGACCTGCCTTTTTATAACTCTTATAATATCTCGACTTAACATTTCTTAAATTGGACAGCTCCCGAGTGAACCAGGGGGGTTTATTAGACCGAACTGATCTGCCGAGAGGAACACAAATTTTAAAAACGGAATCAAGCATATTATAGAAATAATGAATAGCAGAGTCCATGGTTGTACAATTGTACAGATATGACCAATCAAGGTTCCAAATAATATTATTAAGTCTGACAAAGTCAGTCTTACGAAAGCAGCGGCTTCTTGTTACCGGATGAGTATTGTAAGTCGGCGCACAAATAGAAAGGTCAATAGTTACATCCAAGGTTGGATGAAATTTGTCTTCTGGTAAAACGAGAGGTTCAATCCTGGAAACGACGCAGTTGGAGGAGTCCAACACAAATACAAGATCCAGTGATCTATCAATTGAATTGCGTACAGGATTAATTTGAGTAAGGGATAAATCAAACAGACCATCAATGAAGCAATGTGACGAGGAGGGCAACAACACTGAGGACTCATCAGAAAGCGACCAGGAAATATCTGGTAAATTAAAGTCACCGAGAACAATGAGAGTATCTCTATCAGAAAGAAGTGAAGAAACTGATTGAATTGCTTCCAAGTGATTATTATATGTAATTAAGTCAGAAAGAGGTGGAATGTAAGAGCAAGTAACATAAGTGCAAAAAGATTTAAGTGAAATTTTGACACTAATAAACTCAATTTCATGAGCGGAAGTTAACTGAATAATTTCAGATGGAAAAGCTGAATCGACAGCAATAAGCACACCACCACCATTGCGGATAATCCGATCTTTTCTATAAATTGAAAATTTAGTGGATAAAACCGAAGCGTCAGCAATATCTGGTTTGAGCCACGTCTCTGTAAAAGCAAGAACATGAAAATCAAAGGATAGACTATCTACAAAGAGTCTAGATAGTTTAGATTTAAGTCCTCTAACATTCTGATAGGCCAGAATAAGGGACAAAGTTAGTTTTTTGGCCCGTCAGTAGATGATGACGTACCAGAAGAAGGTAGAAGTTTATTATTAGAAGACGGGGTGATAGCAGAGGGCAGTCGAATCGGAGGCCGATTTCTCTTTTTCGTCGTATACTCCTTTACAATAAGGTGTTCCGGCCAAAAATCTTTTCTACAAATTTGGTCAAAAAGATTAGGCGGAACACTTACTTTAAATGACGAGATGTCCCGGGTATATGAAAACCTAAATTTTTCCACCGCTATGTTTGAGGCCTGAGTTTTTGCCCGGATATGGGCTAAGACATCGTCAGATGTAGTGTTAGGGTCAAGCCTCGAAACAAATATCTGTTTTTTGGGTGGTATACCGACAAGTGAACTCGACACACCAGCAGGCACAGCAGCCACAGCACTGGGCGCTGAAGCTACCGCGGCAGACAATGCTTTACGAGCCCCTCTTGTCAATATCTGATTGGGAATATCCTTGGGGCAGGATATTCGCCCGGACAAATCAGAGACTACACCTGATATCGCGGTAACTTGCGTGATTCCATTACCGGGGGAAATTCCAATGGAATCCACACAATTGGATGAAATCGGACTTTTAAACGATATCAAGTGCCGTGAATTCGGTGTGTTTGAGTCATTAGTCGTGTTCGGAACAGCAAGAGTAAGAGATCCATTATCATGTCCATTTCGATATCGAATTCCATATCGAATTCGAAATCCATTTCGATTTCGAAATCCATTTCGGTATCGAAATCCATTTCGATTTCGAAATCCATTTCGATATCGAAATCCATATCGATTTCGAAATCCATTTCGATTTCGAAATCCATTTCGATATCGAATCCCATATCAATTTCGAAATCCATTTCGAAATCGAAATCCATTTCGATATCGAAATCCATATCATTTTCGAAATCCATTTCGATTTCGAAATCCATTTCGATATCGAAATCCATTTCGATTTCGAAATCCATTTCGATATCGAAATCCATTTCGATTTCGAAATCCATATTGAATTCGAAATCCCTTTCGATTTCGAAATCCATTTTGAAATCGGAGTCCATTTCGATATCGAAATCCATTTCGATATCGAATTCCATATCGAATTCTAAATTTATTTCGATTTCGAAATCCATTTCGATTTCGAATTCCATATCGATCGAAAATTTTCGAAATTCCATATCAATTTCGAAATCCATTTCGAATTCGAAATCCATTTCGATTTCGAAATCCATATCGAATTCGAAATCCATTTCGATTTCGAAATCCATTTCGATTTCGAAATCCATTTTGAAATCCATATCGAAATCCATTTCTATATCGAAATCCATTTCGATATCGAAATCCATTTCGATTTCGAAATCCATTTGGAATTCAAAATCCATTTCGATATCGAAATTCATATCGAAATCCATTTCGATTTCGAAATCCATTTCGATATCGAAATCCATTTCGATTTCGAAATCCATTTCGATTTCGAAATCCATTTCGATTTCGAATTCCATATCAATTTCGAAATCCATTTCGAATTCGAAATCCATATCGATATTGAAATCCATATCGAATTCGAAATCCATTTATCGAAATGGAAATTCATTTCGATTTCGAAATCCATTTATCGAAATGGAAATTCATTTCGATATCGAAATCCATTTCGATTTCGAAATCCATATTGAATTCGAAATCCCTTTCGATTTCGAAATCCATTTTGAAATCGGAGTCCATTTCGATATCGAAATCCATTTCGATATCGAATTCCATATCGAATTCTAAATTTATTTCGATTTCGAAATCCATTTCGATTTCGAATTCCATATCGATCGAAAATTTTCGAAATTCCATATCAATTTCGAAATCCATTTCGAATTCGAAATCCATTTCGATTTCGAAATCCATATCGAATTCGAAATCCATTTCGATTTCGAAATCCATTTCGATTTCGAAATCCATTTTGAAATCCATATCGAAATCCATTTCTATATCGAAATCCATTTCGATATCGAAATCCATTTCGATTTCGAAATCCATTTGAATTCAAAATCCATTTCGATATCGAAATTCATATCGAAATCCATTTCGATTTCGAAATCCATTTCGATATCGAAATCCATTTCGATTTCGAAATCCATTTCGATTTCGAAATCCATTTCGATTTCGAAATCCATATAGAAATCCATTTTGATATCGAATTCCATATCAATTTCGAAATCCATTTCGAATTCGAAAACCATTTCGATATCGAAATCCATATCGATATCGAAATCCATATCGAATTCGAAATCCATTTCGATATCGAAATCCATATCATTTTCGAAATCCATTTCGAATTCGAAATCCATTTCGATTTCGAAATCCATTTCGATTTCGAAATCCATTTTGAAATACATATCGAAATCCATTTCTATATCGAAATCCATTTCGATTTCGAAATCCATTTCGATATCGAAATCCATTTCGATTTCGAAATCCATATAGAAATCCATTTTGATATCGAAATCCATATCGAATTCGAAATCCATTTCGATTTCGAAATCCATTTTGAAATCGGAATCCATTTCGATATCGAAATCCATTTTGAAATCGAAATCCTTATCGATATCGAAATGCATATCATTTTCGAAATCCATTTCGAAGTCGAAATCCATTTGGAATTCAAAATCCATTTGGATATGGAAATCCATTTCGATTTCGAAATTCATATCGAAATCCATTTCGATATCGAAATCCATTTCGATTTCGAAATCCATTTCGATTTCGAAATCCATTTCGATTTCGAAATCCATATCGATATCGAAATCCATTTCGATTTCGAAATCCATTTCGATATCGAAATCCATTTCGATTTCGAAATCCATATCGAATTCGAAATCCATTTCGATTTCGAAATCCATTTTGAAATCGGAATCCATTTCGATATTCGATATTCGATATTCGAATTCGAAATCCATTTATCGAAATGGAAATCCATATCGATATCGAAATCCATATCGAAATCGAAATCCATTTCGATATCGAAATCCATATCATTTTCGAAATCCATTTCGAATTCGAAATCCATATCGATATCGAAATCCATATCGAATTCGAAATCCATATCGAATTCGAAATCCATTTCGATATCGAAATTCATATCGAATTCAAAATCCATTTCGATTTCGAAATCCATATCGAATTCGAAATCCATTTCGATATCGAATTCCATATCAATTTCGAAATCCATTTCGAATTCGAAATCCATGTCGAATTCGAAATCCCTTTCGATATCGAAATTCATATCGAATTCGAAATCCATTTCGATTTCGAAATCCATATCGAATTCGAAATCCATTTCGATTTCGAAATCCATTTTGAAATCGGAGTCCATTTCGATATCGAATTCCATATCGAATTCGAAATCCATTTCGATTTCGAAATCCATTTCGGTATCGAAATCCATTTCGATTTCGAAATCCATTTCGATATCGAAATCCATATCGATTTCGAAATCCATTTCGATTTCGAAATCCATTTCGATATCGAATCCCATATCAATTTCGAAATCCATTTCGAAATCGAAATCCATTTCGATATCGAAATCCATATCATTTTCGAAATCCATTTCGATTTCGAAATCCATTTCGATATCGAAATCCATTTCGATTTCGAAATCCATATTGAATTCGAAATCCCTTTCGATTTCGAAATCCATTTTGAAATCGGAGTCCATTTCGATATCGAAATCCATTTCGATATCGAATTCCATATCGAATTCTAAATTTATTTCGATTTCGAAATCCATTTCGATTTCGAATTCCATATCGATCGAAAATTTTCGAAATTCCATATCAATTTCGAAATCCATTTCGAATTCGAAATCCATTTCGATTTCGAAATCCATATCGAATTCGAAATCCATTTCGATTTCGAAATCCATTTCGATTTCGAAATCCATTTTGAAATCCATATCGAAATCCATTTCTATATCGAAATCCATTTCGATATCGAAATCCATTTCGATTTCGAAATCCATTTGGAATTCAAAATCCATTTCGATATCGAAATTCATATCGAAATCCATTTCGATTTCGAAATTCATATCGAAATCCATTTCGATTTCGAAATCCATTTCGATATCGAAATCCATATCGATTTCGAAATCCATTTCGATTTCGAAATCCATTTCGATATCGAATCCCATATCAATTTCGAAATCCATTTCGAAATCGAAATCCATTTCGATATCGAAATCCATATCATTTTCGAAATCCATTTCGATTTCGAAATCCATTTCGATATCGAAATCCATTTCGATTTCGAAATCCATATTGAATTCGAAATCCCTTTCGATTTCGAAATCCATTTTGAAATCGGAGTCCATTTCGATATCGAAATCCATTTCGATATCGAATTCCATTTCGAATTCTAAATTTATTTCGATTTCGAAATCCATTTCGATTTCGAATTCCATATCGATCGAAAATTTTCGAAATTCCATATCAATTTCGAAATCCATTTCGAATTCGAAATCCATTTCGATTTCGAAATCCATATCGAATTCGAAATCCATTTCGATTTCGAAATCCATTTCGATTTCGAAATCCATTTTGAAATCCATATCGAAATCCATTTCTATATCGAAATCCATTTCGATATCGAAATCCATTTCGATTTCGAAATCCATTTGGAATTCAAAATCCATTTCGATATCGAAATTCATATCGAAATCCATTTCGATTTCGAAATCCATTTCGATATCGAAATCCATTTCTATATCGAAATCCATTTCGATATCGAAATCCATTTCGATTTCGAAATCCATTTGGAATTCAAAATCCATTTCGATATCGAAATTCATATCGAAATCCATTTCGAATTCGAAATCCATTTCGATATCGAAATCCATATCGAATTCGAAATCCATTTCGATTTCGAAATCCATTTTGAAATCGGAATCCATTTCGATATCGAAATCCATTTTGAAATCGAAATCCTTATCGATATCGAAATCCATATCATTTTCGAAATCCATTTCGAAGTCGAAATCCATTTGGATATGGAAATCCATTTCGATTTCGAAATTCATATCGAAATCCATTTCGATATCGAAATCCATTTCGATTTCGAAATCCATTTCGATTTCGAAATCCATTTCGATTTCGAAATCCATATCGATATCGAAATCCATTTCGATTTCGAAATCCATTTCGATATCGAAATCCATTTCGATTTCGAAATCCATATCGAATTCGAAATCCATTTCGATTTCGAAATCCATTTTGAAATCGAAATCCATTTCGATATTCGATATTCGATATTCGAATTCGAAATCCATTTATCGAAATGGAAATCCATATCGATATCGAAATCCATATCGAAATCGAAATCCATTTCGATATCGAAATCCATATCATTTTCGAAATCCATTTCGAATTCGAAATCCATATCGATATCGAAATCCATATCGAATTCGAAATCCATATCGAATTCGAAATCCATTTCGATATCGAAATTCATATCGAATTCAAAATCCATTTCGATTTCGAAATCCATATCGAATTCGAAATCCATTTCGATATCGAATTCCATATCAATTTCGAAATCCATTTCGAATTCGAAATCCATGTCGAATTCGAAATCCCTTTCGATATCGAAATTCATATCGAATTCGAAATCCATTTCGATTTCGAAATCCATATCGAATTCGAAATCCATTTCGATTTCGAAATCCATTTTGAAATCGGAGTCCATTTCGATATCGAATTCCATATCGAATTCGAAATCCATTTCGATTTCGAAATCCATTTCGGTATCGAAATCCATTTCGATTTCGAAATCCATTTCGATATCGAAATCCATATCGATTTCGAAATCCATTTCGATTTCGAAATCCATTTCGATATCGAGTCCCATATCAATTTCGAAATCCATTTCGATATCGAAATCCATATCATTTTCGAAATCCATTTCGATTTCGAAATCCATTTCGATATCGAAATCCATTTCGATTTCGAAATCCATATTGAATTCGAAATCCCTTTCGATTTCGAAATCCATTTTGAAATCGGAGTCCATTTCGATATCGAAATCCATTTCGATATCGAATTCCATATCGAATTCTAAATTTATTTCGATTTCGAAATCCATTTCGATTTCGAATTCCATATCGATCGAAAATTTTCGAAATTCCATATCAATTTCGAAATCCATTTCGAATTCGAAATCCATTTCGATTTCGAAATCCATATCGAATTCGAAATCCATTTCGATTTCGAAATCCATTTCGATTTCGAAATCCATTTTGAAATCCATATCGAAATCCATTTCTATATCGAAATCCATTTCGATTTCGAAATCCATTTGGAATTCAAAATCCATTTCGATATCGAAATTCATATCGAAATCCATTTCGATTTCGAAATCCATTTCGATATCGAAATCCATTTCGATTTCGAAATCCATTTCGATTTCGAAATCCATTTCGATTTCGAATTCCATATCAATTTCGAAATCCATTTCGAATTCGAAATCCATATCGATATTGAAATCCATATCGAATTCGAAATCCATTTATCGAAATGGAAATTCATTTCGATTTCGAAATCCATTTATCGAAATGGAAATTCATTTCGATATCGAAATCCATTTCGATTTCGAAATCCATATTGAATTCGAAATCCCTTTCGATTTCGAAATCCATTTTGAAATCGGAGTCCATTTCGATATCGAAATCCATTTCGATATCGAATTCCATATCGAATTCTAAATTTATTTCGATTTCGAATTCCATATCGATCGAAAATTTTCGAAATTCCATATCAATTTCGAAATCCATTTCGAATTCGAAATCCATTTCGATTTCGAAATCCATATCGAATTCGAAATCCATTTCGATTTCGAAATCCATTTCGATTTCGAAATCCATTTTGAAATCCATATCGAAATCCATTTCTATATCGAAATCCATTTCGATATCGAAATCCATTTCGATTTCGAAATCCATTTGGAATTCAAAATCCATTTCGATATCGAAATTCATATCGAAATCCATTTCGATTTCGAAATCCATTTCGATATCGAAATCCATTTCGATTTCGAAATCCATTTCGATTTCGAAATCCATTTCGATTTCGAAATCCATTTCGATTTCGAATTCCATATCAATTTCGAAAGCCATTTCGAATTCGAAATCCATATCGATATTGAAATCCATATCGAATTCGAAATCCATTTATCGAAATGGAAATTCATTTCGATTTCGAAATCCATTTATCGAAATGGAAATTCATTTCGATTTCGAAATCCATTTATCGAAATGGAAATTCATTTCGATTTCGAAATCCATTTCGATATCGAAATCCATTTCGATTTCGAAATCCATATAGAAATCCATTTTGATATCGAATTCCATATCAATTTCGAAATCCATTTCGAATTCGAAAACCATTTCGATATCGAAATCCATATCGATATCGAAATCCATATCGAATTCGAAATCCATTTCGATATCGAAATCCATATCATTTTCGAAATCCATTTCGAATTCGAAATCCATTTCGATTTCGAAATCCATTTCGATTTCGAAATCCATTTTGAAATACATATCGAAATCCATTTCTATATCGAAATCCATTTCGATATCGAAATCCATTTCGATTTCGAAATCCATTTCGATATCGAAATCCATTTCGATTTCGAAATCCATATAGAAATCCATTTTGATATCGAAATCCATATCGAATTCGAAATCCATTTCGATTTCGAAATCCATTTTGAAATCGGAATCCATTTCGATATCGAAATCCATTTTGAAATCGAAATCCTTATCGATATCGAAATCCATATCATTTTCGAAATCCATTTCGAAGTCGAAATCCATTTGGAATTCAAAATCCATTTGGATATGGAAATCCATTTCGATTTCGAAATTCATATCGAAATCCATTTCGATATCGAAATCCATTTCGATTTCGAAATCCATTTCGATTTCGAAATCCATTTCGATTTCGAAATCCATATCGATATCGAAATCCATTTCGATTTCGAAATCCATTTCGATATCGAAATCCATTTCGATTTCGAAATCCATATCGAATTCGAAATCCATTTCGATTTCGAAATCCATTTTGAAATCGGAATCCATTTCGATATTCGATATTCGAATTCGAAATCCATTTATCGAAATGGAAATTCATTTCGATTTCGAAATCCATTTATCGAAATGGAAATTCATTTCGATTTCGAAATCCATTTCGATATCGAAATCCATTTCGATTTCGAAATCCATATAGAAATCCATTTTGATATCGAATTCCATATCAATTTCGAAATCCATTTCGAATTCGAAAACCATTTCGATATCGAAATCCATATCGATTACGAAATCCATATCGAATTCGAAATCCATTTCGAAATCGAAATCCATATCATTTTCGAAATCCATTTCGAATTCGAAATTCATTTCGATTTCGAAATCCATTTCGATTTCGAAATCCATTTTGAAATCCATATCGAAATCCATTTCTATATCGAAATCCATTTCGATTTCGAAATCCATTTCGATATCGAAATCCATTTCGATTTCGAAATCCATATAGAAATCCATTTTGATATCGAATTCCATATCAATTTCGAAATCCATATCGAATTCGAAATCCATTTCGATTTCGAAATCCATTTTGAAATCGGAATCCATTTCGATATCGAAATCCATTTTGAAATCGAAATCCTTATCGATATCGAAATCCATATCGAATTCTTAATTTATTTCGATTTCGAAATCCATTTCGATTTCGAAATCCATATCGAATTCGAAATCCATTTCGATATCGATATCCATTTCGATTTCGAAATCCATATCGAATTCGAAATCCATATCGAATTCGAAATCCATTTCGATTTCGAAATCCATTTTGAAATCGAAATCCTTATCGATATCGAAATCCATTTTGAAATCGAAATCCTTATCGATATCGAAATCCATTTCGAAATCGGAATCCATTTCGATATCGAATTCCATATCATTTTCGAAATCCATTTCGAATTCGAAATCCATATCGATATCGAAATCCATATCGAATTCGAAATCCATATCGAATTCGAAATCCATTTCGATATCGAAATTCATATCGAAGTCGAAATCCATTTCGATATCGAAATCCATATCGAATTCAAAATCCATTTCGATATCGAAATCCATATCGAATTCGAAATCCATATCATTTTCGAAATCCATTTCGAATTCGAAATCCATATCGATATCGAAATCCATATCGAATTCGAAATCCATATCGATTTCGAAATCCATTTCGATTTCGAAATCCATATCGAATTCGAAATCCATTTCGATATCGATATCCATTTCGATTTCGAAATCCATATCGAATTCGAAATCCATATCGAATTCGAAATCCATTTCGATTTCGAAATCCATTTTGAAATCGAAATCCTTATCGATATCGAAATCCATTTTGAAATCGAAATCCTTATCGATATCGAAATCCATTTCGAAATCGGAATCCATTTCGATATCGAATTCCATGTCAATTTCGAAATCCATTTCGAATTCGAAATCCATATCGATATCGAAATCCATATCGAATTCGAAATCCATTTCGATATCGAAATCCATATCGAATTCGAAATCCATATCATTTTCGAAATCCATTTCGAATTCGGAATCCATATCGATATCGAAATCCATATCGAATTCGAAATCCATCTCGAATTCGAAATCCATTTCGTTTTCGAAATCCATATCGAATTCGGAATCCATTTCGATTTCGAAATCCATTTTGAAATCCATATCGAAATCCATTTGTATATCGAAATCCATTTCGATATCGAAATCCATTTCGATTTCGAAATCCATTTCGATTTCGAAATCAATTTCGATATCGAAATCCATTTCGATTTCGAAATCCATTTCGATATCGAAATCCATTTCGATTTCGAAATTCATATAGAAATCCATTTTGATATCGAATTCCATATCAATTTCGAAATCCATATCGAATTCGAAATCCATATCGAATTCGAAATCCATTTATCGAAATGGAAATTCATTTCGATTTCGAAATCCATTTATCGAAATGGAAATTCATTTCGATTTCGAAATCCATTTCGATATCGAAATCCATTTCGATTTCGAAATCCATATAGAAATCCATTTTGATATCGAATTCCATATCAATTTCGAAATCCATTTCGAATTCGAAAACCATTTCGATATCGAAATCCATATCGATATCGAAATCCATATCGAATTCGAAATCCATTTCGATATCGAAATCCATATCATTTTCGAAATCCATTTCGAATTCGAAATCCATATCGATATCGAAATCCATATCGAATTCGAAATCCATACCGAATTCGAAATCCACTTCGATTTCGAAATCCATATCGAATTCGAAATCCATTTTGAAATCCATATCGAAATCCATTTCTATATCGAAATCCATTTCGATATCGAAATCGATTTCGATATCGAAATCGATTTCGATTTCGAAATCCATTTCGATATCGAAATCCATTTCGATTTCGAAATCCATATAGAAATCCATTTTGATATCGAATTCCATATCAATTTCGAAATCCATATCGAATTCGAAATCCATATCGAATTCGAAATCCATTTCGATATCGAAATCCATATCATTTTCGAAATCCATTTCGAAGTCGAAATCCATTTGGAATTCAAAATCCATTTGGATATGGAAATCCATTTCGATTTCGAAATTCATATCGAAATCCATTTCGATATCGAAATCCATTTCGATTTCGAAATCCATTTTGAAATCGAAATCCATTTCGATTTCGAAATCCATATCGATATCGAAATCCATTTCGATTTCGAAATCCATTTCGATATCGAAATCCATTTCGATTTCGAAATCCATATCGAATTCGAAATCCATTTCGATTTCGAAATCCATTTTGAAATCGGAATCCATTTCGAAATCGAAATCCATTTTGAAATCGAAATCCTTATCGATATCGAAATCCATATCGAATTCTAAATTTATTTCGATTTCGAAATCCATTTCGATTTCGAAATCCATATCGAATTCGAAATCCATTTCGATATCGATATCCATTTCGATTTCGAAATCCATATCGAATTCGAAATCCATATCGAATTCGAAATCCATTTCGATTTCGAAATCCATTTTGAAATCGAAATCCTTATCGATATCGAAATCCATTTTGAAATCGAAATCCTTATCGATATCGAAATACATTTCGAAATCGGAATCCATTTCGATATCGAATTCCATGTCAATTTCGAAATCCATTTCGAATTCGAAATCCATATCGATATCGAAATCCGTATCGAATTCGAAATCCATTTCGATATCGAAATCCATATCGAATTCGAAATCCATTTCGATATCGAAATCCATATCATTTTCGAAATCCATTTCGAATTCGAAATCCATTTCGAATTCAAAATCCATTTCGATTTCGAAATCCATTTCGATATCGAAATCCATTTCGATTTCGAAATCCATTTCGATATCGAAATCCATTTCGATATCGAAATCCATTTCGAATTCAAAATCCATTTCGATATCGAAATCCATATCGAAATCCATTTCGATATCGAATTCCATATCATTTTCGAAATCCATTTCGAATTCGAAATCCATTTCGAATTCAAAATCCATTTCGATATCGAAATCCATTTCGATTTCGAAATTCATATCGAAATCCATTTCGATTTCGAAATCCATTTCGATATCGAAATCCATGTCGATTTCGAAATACATTTCGATTTCGAATTCCTTTTCGATATCGAAATCCATTTCGATTTCGAAATCCATTTCGATATCGAAATCCATTTCGATTTCGAAATCCATATTGAATTCGAAATCCCTTTCGATTTCGAAATCCATTTTGAAATCGGAGTCCATTTCGATATCGAAATCCATTTCGATATCGAATTCCATATCGAATTCTAAATTTATTTCGATTTCGAAATCCATTTCGATTTCGAATTCCATATCGATCGAAAATTTTCGAAATTCCATATCAATTTCGAAATCCATTTCGATTTCGAAATCCATATTGAATTCGAAATCCCTTTCGATTTCGAAATCCATTTTGAAATCGGAGTCCATTTCGATATCGAAATCCATTTCGATATTGAATTCCATATCGAATTCTAAATTTATTTCGATTTCGAAATCCATTTCGATATCGAAATCCATATCGATATCGAAATCCATATCGAATTCGAAATCCATTTCGATATCGAAATCCATTTCGATTTCGAAATCCATATAGAAATCCATTTTGATATCGAATTCCATATCAATTTCGAAATCCATTTCGAATTCGAAATCCATTTCGATATCGAAATCCATATCGATATCGAAATCCATATCGAATTCGAAATCCATTTCGATATCGAATTCCATATCATTTTCGAAATCCATTTCGAATTCAAAATCCATTTCGATATCGAAATCCATTTCGATTTCGAAATTCATATCGAAATCCATTTCGATTTCGAAATACATATCGAATTCGAAATACATATTGAATTCGAAATCCATTTTGAAATCGAATTCGAAATGGATTTCGAAATTGATATGGAATTCGATATCGAAATGGATTTCAATATCTATATGGATTTCGAATTCGAAATGGATTTCGATATCGAAATGGATTTCGATATCGAAATGGATTTCGAAATCGAAATGGATTTCGATATCGAAATGGATTTTGAATTCGAAATGGATTTCGAAAATGATATGGAATTCGATATCGAAATGGAAATTTTCGATATCGAAATCCATTACGATTTCGAAATCCATATCGAAATCCATTTCGATATCGATTTCCATATCATTTTCGAAATCCATTTCGAATTCAAAATCCATTTCGATATCGAAATCCATTTCGAATTCAAAATCCATTTCGATATCGAAATCCATATCGAAATCCATTTCGATATCGAATTCCATATCATTTTCGAAATCCATTTCGAATTCGAAATCCATTTCGAATTCAAAATCCATTTCGATATCGATATCCATTTCGATTTCGAAATCCATTTCGATATCGAAATCCATTTCGATTTCGAAATCCATTTTGATTTCGAAATCCATTTCGATATCGAAATCCATTTCGAATTCGAAATCCATATAGATATTGAAATCCATTTCGACATCGAATTCCATATCAATTTCGAAATCCATTTCGAATTCGAAATCCATATCGATATCGAAATCCATATCGAATACGAAATCCATATTGAATTCGAAATCCATTTCGATATCGAAATCCATTTCGATATCGAAATCCACTTCGATTTCGAAATCCATATCGAATTCGAAATCCATTTCGATATCGAAATAAATATCGATTTCGAAATCCATTTCGATATCGAAATCCATTTCGATTTCGAAATCCATGTAGAAATCCATTTCGATATCGAATTCCATATCAATTTCGAAATCCAATTCGAATTCGAAATCTATATCGATATCGAAATCCATATCGAATTCGAAATCCATTTCGATATCGAAATCCATTTCGATTTCGAAATCCATATAGAAATCCATTTTGATATCGAATTTCATATCAATTTCGAAATCCATTTCGAATTCGAAATCCACTTCGATATCGAAATCCATATCGATATCGAAATCCATTTCGAATTCAAAATCCATTTCGATATCGAAATCCATTTCGAATTCAAAATCCATTTCGATTTCGAAATCCATATCGAAATCCATTTCGATATCGAATTCCATATCATTTTCGAAATCCATTTCGAATTCAAAATCCATTTCGATATCGAAATCCATTTCCATTTCGAAATCCATTTCGATATCGAAATCCATTTCGATATCGAAATCCACTTCGATTTCGAAATCCATATCGAATTCGAAATCCATTTCGATATCGAAATAAATATCGATTTCGAAATCCATTTCGATATCGAAATCCATTTCGATTTCGAAATCCATGTAGAAATCCATTTCGATATCGAATTCCATATCAATTTCGAAATCCAATTCGAATTCGAAATCTATATCGATATCGAAATCCATATCGAATTCGAAATCCATTTCGATATCGAAATCCATTTCGATTTCGAAATCCATATAGAAATCCATTTTGATATCGAATTTCATATCAATTTCGAAATCCATTTCGAATTCGAAATCCACTTCGATATCGAAATCCATATCGATATCGAAATCCATTTCGAATTCAAAATCCATTTCGATATCGAAATCCATTTCGAATTCAAAATCCATTTCGATTTCGAAATCCATATCGAAATCCATTTCGATATCGAATTCCATATCATTTTCGAAATCCATTTCGAATTCAAAATCCATTTCGATATCGAAATCCATTTCCATTTCGAAATCCATTTCGATATCGAAATCCATTTCGATTTCGAAATCCATGAAAAAAAATGATATGGAAATCGATATCGAAATGGATTTCGATATGGATTTCGAAATCGAAATGGATTTCGATATCGATAAGGATTTCGATTTCAAAATGGATTTCGAAATCGAAATGGATTTCGAAATCGAAGTGGATTTCGATATCGAAATGGATTTCTACATGGATTTCGAAATCGAAATGGATTTCGATATAGAAATGGATTTCGAATTCGATATGGATTTCGAATTCGAAATGGATTTTGATATGGATTTCGATATCAAAGTGGATTTCGAATTCGAAATGGATTTCGAAATTAGATGAAATTCGATATCAAAATGGATTTCTATATGGATTTCGAAATCGAAATGGATTTCGATATCGAAATGGATTTCGAATTCGATATGGATTTCGATATCGATATAGATTTCGAATTCGAATTGGATTTCGAAATTGATATGGAATTCGATATCGAAATGGATTTCTACATGGATTTCGAAATCGAAATGGATTTCGAAATCGAAATGGATTTCGATATCGAAATGGAATTCGAAATCGAAATGGATTTCGATATCGAAATGGATTTCGAATTCGATATGGATTTCGATATCGATATGGATTTCGAAATTGATATCGAATTCGATATCGAAATGGATTTCAATATCTATTGTAAGGAAGTTTTCCGGCTGGGGTACATATCTCAGTCTCCCCAGGGTCTTCCATTATAGAAAATTTATAATAGAATGCCGAGACCAGAGATTTGATCGAGCTACAGTGAAGGTTAATACTGCATATCTATGCTATCGCTAGGAATGCACTACAGGAAGTATAAGAGATAGAAAGAGACAGAAACTTGGAACAAATACATGGAGACATACGGTTCGGTTAGGGTACAACCCGGACACCGAACTACAAAAATACTACTAAAATACAAGGTCACAAAGGGGGAACATATGGCTAAGTCGGTTAAGGTACAACCTGGACACCAACTTAACACAATATAACACCTGGAGGTCCCAGGATTTACGTTGCGATCGACTAGGGTACAACCCGGACATCGATCGCAACCCAAATCTTGGTCGCATGCCAATGGGTCCCAGCCGCCGTCACAGTCAACAAGGGTACAACCCGGACGTTGACTGCGTGGCGACCTAGTACCCCTGACACACTACAATTAACACTACACTCTCCCTGGCATTGGGTAGGGTACAACCCGGATGCCAATACCAGAGAGAAACATGCACTAAGGTGACACACACACACAAAGGAATGGGATTAGGGAAAGGATAGGATAAGTTGGTTAGTCCCAATCTAGTTACACCCCAATGATTGTGACATATGTTCTTTAGAACGTTACAAACTTTATTGTAGATTTATTCAACATTATTCTTATATTTGGACTATTGCCACCTGACCACACTCTAAAACGGTATTTATTTTATGGGATCAAAGAGGAGGGGCAACGATTGGGCCACATGGTTGACTCACCCGCTATCCTGGCACACACACACTTAATTGGTATATTCTTCCCTTATCCACTCAGCCTTGCTTGTCTTTCACTTAATTTGCACTCTGTTAACTCGGTGACTTGTCTTTGGTATCCCTTGGTTTATCCTTTTGGTTACACACTTGCACTTGGTTTCACTTTTTTATCACCCTCGACTGTCTCCCTTAAGGGTGGTTTTCATAATCAATTACTGCTTTTTCATTGCGCAGTCGCTGACCGCTCTTTTCGGGCTTTCGACTTGTCCTCTGCCCGGGCTCTGCCCTCTGCCAGACGCGGCCTGGCATGGACCAATCAAAAGCTGCCACGCCGACAAATATTTGTCACGTAGACACTTTTGGGTCCCGTTGGGCGAAGCAAGGCATAACAAAACTGCGCAAAAGCAGCGGCGTCGATTTTGGTGGAAGTCCCGTTATGCTCGCTTATGTGTCTGGGTCGATGTATGCGAATGTGTGAGTGCGTAGATTTAGAGGTGAGCAAGATGTGCGCTAGAGCTGCTCTGTTGGGAACTAGTTCTCAAAAGTGTATGCTAGCTAACTCTTACGAACTTACTAAGACACTGCATTGTGACGAAGGGCTTTAGAAAAGTACTTCGTCACACCCCCCCTTTACTTTGGTGAAGTTAACAAGAGAATCAATGAAGGCCTGGGCACATGGTATACTCTGGCGGGTGCTACTTCGACATGGCTAACTATTATTCTACAAGTGTGGATAACATGGGCGAGAGACTTATATCTACGTGTACAATGTGAACTTAAATGTAATAATGAGTGGGAGTTCTACAAAATCTTGCCTGCGGATGAATGGGGCAGACTTGCCGTGACTTTGAGACCCCCCCCTACGGGGGACAGGGACGTTGGGAAGGCACCTTCCATCAAGTGGCCCCTGCGAATTGATTCGTCTCTGTTAGGCTGACTCCGGCGGTCTTCTGTGTTTAGTTGCTGACGCCCATGGGCTGGCTCAACGCGATCGTAGATTTAACTTGCTCTTCCTCTTGGCTGCTGGTTTCGTCTGGTTGTATAGACTTCAGGTCGTCTATATTCGCCGTGCGTCTGCGTCTGCTGTTGGTTTCTTGTAGCCGGACGATGTTTCTGGAAATAAACTTGATTACTTTGTAAGGCCCGTCGAACTTTGGGGCCAATTTAGCTGCGAAGCCCTCGGAGGCCTTGGACAGGTGGTGTTGCTTCAGGAGGACCAGATCTCCAATCGCTGGTCGCCAGTCTCTACGCCGCAAATTGTAGTGACGTCCTTGCTCCATTGCAGCTCGTTGCATGTTCTCTTGGGCCATGGTAAAAACGTCTGCCATGCGTCGTGTTCGTACTTCCGGGGACCAGGGTGTGGTGCCAAGTCCTGGTGTAACCTCGTCGTACAGTGCTCCAGGGATGCGGGGTTCCTTGCCCAGCACGAGGAACGCTGGTGTAAATGCTGTCGAATCGCATACGCTTGAATTTATTGCCAATGTAAATTCGGGTAGGAAGTGATCCCAGTTACTCTGCTTTTCGCCCAGGTATTGAGCTATCATGGTCTTCACGGTGCGATTGGCCCTCTCGGTAGGATTTTGACGTGGTGTGTACGGTGCGGTGTACTGAATCTCCACTCCAGCACGTTGACAAAGTTCTTTGAAGGTGCGACTGGTGAACTGTGTTCCATTGTCGCAAACCAAGGTGCGCGGTGCTCCAAAGTGTCCGATAATTCGCTCCCGAAATGCGTGTTCTAGTGAAGCAGCGGTGGCTTTACGCAGAGGTACAAGCTCCACCCATCTGCTGTACGCATCTAAGAAAACCAATAGAACAGTGTTACCTTGCTTTGATCTGGGGAGAGGTCCAACGAAATCCGCACACACTGTGTTGAATGGCTCTGACACTTGACGAGTGAACATTTTCCCAGCTGGCTTCATTTGGTTCACTTTATACTTTTGGCATTGAAGACAGTTGCGCACGTGTCGCTTTACATCACGGAAAAACCCAGGCCAGTAGTATTTCTGGGAAACTCTGAGTACTGTCTTGCGGATTCCCAGATGACCTGCGGTGGGCTCGTCGTGACACTCGCATAATACTCGCTGACGAGCTTCCTTCGGCACACATAGCTTCCATGGTATGGGTTCATCTTCGTCGGGGTGATGAATTCTCCTTCGGTACAGTTGCCCACCTTCGTATTGAAAATCAGGGAACCGCTCGGGTTGTGCTTCTACTTGTCGCTTTAGTTTATTCCACCATGGACACTCCGGCAGAGTATCCTGAATTGAACTTAGTACTTCTAATGGTTGTCGAGACAGGGCGTCGGCAACGACGTTTAACTTTCCTCGGCGGTATTGTATGTCGAATTCATACTGTTGTAGTTCGAGTGCCCATCTCGCTATACGACCTGTGGGATTATCTATTGAGTTGAGCCACTTCAAGGCCTGATGATCCGTGATGACTTCGAATTTATATCCTTCCAGATAACAGCGTAGTTTGCGAATTGCCCAGACTATAGCGAGACACTCCTTCTCGGTGGCTGAGTAATTCTCTTCAGGAGCAAGGAGGCGTCTGCTGGCGTAGGCGATGACCCGTTCTGTTCCTTCTTGATACTGGGTTAATACTGCACCCAAACCATAATCACTGGCATCTGTCTGCAAGTAGAATTTAGAGTTAAAATCGGGGCAGGCCAAGATCGGGGCTGATGTCAATCGTAGTTTTAATTCGTCGAAGGCTTGTTGTTGTTCTTCATCCCATTTCCATTTAGTGTTTTTCTTCAGCAAAGCGGTGATAGGCTGTATGATACTAGAAAACTCTGGAACAAATCTGCGATACCAAGACGCGATGCCCAAACATCGTCGAAGTTGGCGTACATTGGTCGGTGGAGCTAATTCCCGAACAGCTGCTATTTTCTCAGGGTCAGTATGGATACCATGCTCGCTGACCATATGTCCTAAGAATTGTATTTTGCGTCTAAAGAATCTGCACTTGGCTTTGTTGATCCGTAACTTGGCTTCTCTAAGGCGTCGAAAAACTTCTTGCAGGTGAGTTATATGTTCTTCCAATGTCCTTCCGATGACGATGATGTCGTCTAGATACGCGAAGGCAAATGGATCCATCTCGGGTCCAATCACGCTATCCAGGGCGCGTTGGAATGTTGCTGCTGCGGAATGTAGCCCAAAAGGCATTACTTTCCACTGAAACAGGCCACGACCTGGGACTGTGAAAGCTGTGCACTCTCGACTTGCTTTGGCCAGTGGTATCTGCCAATAACCACTTTTAAGATCCAGTGTAGAGATAAACTGAGCGTTGCGAAGCTTTTCCAGAATATGATTGATCCTTGGTAGAGGATATGCATCTCGTATAGACTGCGCGTTGAGTTGCCTGAAATCGATACACATACGCGTCTCTCCGGTTTTCTTACCAACTAGCACAATGGGTGCGCTATGTGGGCTCTTTGATGGTTCGATGCGGTCTTCGGCTAATAACTGGTCCACGGTGTCATTGATGATCTTCTGCTGTGCCGGGTTGCGAGGGTAATAACGTTGCTTGATTGGTTTGTCATCCTTCATAGTGATGACATGCTCGGCGATGTGGGTGACACCTTGTAATGTGTCGAACTTTGGTAATTCCTGTGATAGAAATTCATTGATGATTTTATTTACTCTCGCGTCTTCGGAGTATTCTGACTCTGGAGGTATCATGGTGCTTTCCATCCTTGTCATGGGCTTGGATGCGATTAAGTTGAGTTTGTCTATTCTGGCTGGTGATTTTTCGATGACTGGTTGACGAAATGGGTTATTAATGACAGCTTTATCTGAAACCGGAGGTAGGGCCAGGACTCGGATCCGTTTTTCATCCGGCAACACTTCCTTTGGGGAGCTTGGAGATTCATTGATGCTTGGCTGAGTCTGGTTGTTGCTGGTTAAGGTACTCGACGGTTGTGAGGCGGCGTTGCAATTGGCGAATGATCCAAGCGAGGCGTTTTGCATAGGCTCCAACTGTAGAGAGCTTTCCCCGCACTGGATTATGGTCCGAGTGCCGCGTAGGAAATCAGTACCTAAGATCAATTGATCCATAATACCTGGTAATACCAGCAATGGTATTTTTACTTGTGTCGTCCCCAGGCGTATCTCAGCTTCGATAGCCTGGGTGATTTCCTTTCTAGATCCATCGGCTAAGTTGATAGGGGTGTGTATTTGTTTCCAGTTCCCATTGGTACCGATCTGCTGAGCCAGTGAACTGTGTATGAAGCTCCTAGTGGCTCCAGTGTCGAGGGTGGCGCTCACTTCCAATCCGTTGACCTGGACTAAGGCGATGAGGCGACCCTTATCGAATTGGAGTCTACTTACATTTGGGGCTGGCTCGGCGCTTTCTTCGTTCGATCCCCTGACGAACGTAGGCGCCCGGCGTTTCCCGACCGGCGACAACAGTCGATGGTTCGTATATCGCGTTTTCCGCATTCCCAACAGAACAGTACCCTTGGATTGTTGCATTGCTTTGCGAAATGGCCTGGTTTGCCGCAGTTACGGCAAGCACGGTAAGTATCTACTGGTGCCTCCGACACTTGGTAGATGTGTGAGTGACTGGCTGATTTTTCAGTAGAGGGTAAAGCTGGCTTATGGGTGCTTCTGTTATTAACGGTGTTAACTTTACGTCCACTGGTAAATTGTTGCCCATGGCTATCTGACATGTCCGAGGTGTTTGCCTGACCGGAAAACGATGAGTCGAATCTCTTAGAACTTTGACCACGCAGGGTCTCGAAATTCACTATTAACTGGGTTAACTTCTGCAGGTCGTGAAAATCCATACGGCGGGTGTGCAATTGGTAGTCCGGCAATAAATTGTCATATATACGCTGTAATTCCTGTTCTTCTGTATAATGAGCTCTTCTCATCATTAAGTGTAGCTCTATCAAGTATGCCTTGAATGGTTCGCCAGGGCGCTGTCTTCGCGTACGGATGGCATCTTCCAGTTGTTCAAAGTATCTGGGCGGCAGAAAGAAATCTAAAAATTCTCTTCTAAAGTTAGCCCATGAGGCGTCTAGCAGACCGCTAGTTTGCCACCATCCTTCGGCTCGTCCCGAAAATAAGATGGGCATCATATTAGGGAGCCATTCGGTGCTGATGCGATATGTACTAGCCCTTGCTTCAAGTGTTTCCAAGAAATATAATGGATCTGCGGTCCCATCAAAATGGAGACCCCATTTGGACACTTTCTCTATGAGATTAGTGTAACTGGTACTCTGAGCCTGTGGGTGTGGATCTGTTGTAGCCATGCTACTAGTGAACGCTGGTATCTGTAATAATTTTCCATCTGTGTCTTGGTTAAGAGATACGTGTCTCTCCGCTGAGTACTCCTTGTCAGTATGTCGAGCGGGCGACACAGGACGCGAACGTGGCTTAACTTCTAGGCCTTTATCGAGGCTGGCTGCTTGTCCGTATTGTGATTCTAGTTCTGCTAGCCGGGAGAGTACATCTGGTTTATGGTCTTCCCTGGATGCGAAGCTAGAGAATCGGCTTCTCATTTCGTCAACTGAACCGCCAGGGGTCAGTCCGAATTCGGCGAAGAAGCTTTCAAGTTCGGCTTTACGACGATATGTTATCCATTTGACTCCCATGTTGCTAATGTTCTTTGTAGAAAATCGTTGAAAATAAACACTAGCTGAAAGTGAAGGATTAATTCAAAGGGCAATAAATCAAATTCGGGACAATAAAAATAATGGTATTATCACTGAACGAGGTATTATTGCATGCTGCTGCACCGTAGTCGATGTTCTTTTTAATTGTTAGTTGGAAGATTGCAGATGAGTTAATATTATATGCTGAATATCCTTGTATTATCCTGGTTGGCCGAGTAGGCTGTGCGATGATCGACGCTTCTAGTATTTGAACATTGCTTAGCTCGATCCTTGCTATGCTCAATCGTCGTTGGTTATCCAGTGAACGTTGGTTGTAATTATCCTTGCTGTATATCCTTGGTGAACGTTGGTTTTTAATTATCCTTGCTGTATGTCCTTGCTGATGTTGTTATAATTATCCTTGGTTATCGTTGAATATCCTTGCTGATGAACGTTGGTTTAATTATCCTTACTGTAGATCCTTGCTGGTGAACGTTGGTTTAATTATCCTTGGTTATATCTTTGCTGGTGAACGTTGGTTTAATTATCCTTGGTTATATCTTTGCTGGTGAACGTTGGTTTTAAATATCCTTGCTGGTAAACGTCGGTTTGATTATCCTTGCTGGTATCCTTGAATATCCTTTGTAAAGGATCGCGGTTGACTCTCTGTTGTTAACTCGGTGAAGGTTCGCGGCTGACTGTCGATGTTGACTCTGTGAGGATTCGCGACTGACTGCCTTGTTGTTAACTTGTTGAAGGTTCGCGGATGGACTGTTGTTAATTCGTTGAAAGATCACGGTCGACTGCCGATGTTGACTCTGTGAGGATTCGCGACTGACTGCCTTCTCTGATACTGTGGCTCGCCTTTTATCTACCGCTTCAAAATCAGATGCAAGAAACTTGTGCCGTTATTCAATGTTTGTATTCTTTCATTCTTCGTCTCATCCGGTGCATTCTGGTCTTGACACCAAGCTCGTCGACCAATGAGAACCCAAAAGCAAACCTCTCCCTTTCTCTCCCAGGCGATAGAACTACCGTTGCAGTTGCTACTCTTGCTTTGTCTAACTTCTTTATATATATTTTTTTTTTCTATGCCTGCGCTGTTTTGCTGAGACTGTACCTGAACGGCGTCATGGAAAATTTCCATCGATGTTTCTGGCTCCTGAGCATTTATTAACGGTGCTTTTCTTTCTTCTATGCCTATGCTGCTTGCTGTGACTGTACTTGAACAGCGTCATGGAAAATTTCCATCGTTGTTTCTTGCTTCTGATTGTTTCTTAACTGTGCTTTCTGTCGCTGATTCTACTGCTTCGGCTGCCGTAACTCTGCCGGGTCCATGGGCTATGTCATTGGCTATGCGAATAGTTCTATCGCTGACTAACTGGATATAATTTCCTGTCGCTGATTCCACTGTCTACTCTATCGTGATTCTGCTGGGCATATTAGCTCTATCGGTGATTATGTAGACGGTCCTATCGCTGACTAACCAACTGCTGCGTTACTTTGCTAGATTTCGCTTGGGATAACGGGAAACATGTGGGGATATGTGCAAATATGGGAACACAGGGATACATGTATGTGGGCCAACATATACGGTGAACACAAAATGATAGATATACACATATATAAAAAAAAAATCTTTTTATATAAATAGAATTTTACACTTTCCAATGCGGGTATACAAGCATTCCTGTGGCATATGAAACTCCCGCGATATGGGTTATGGTGGTTCTTTACGCCACGCAGATGACAGGCTCGTGAAATAATTATATATGCATGCATATATGTATATATACATAAACAAAATTTGAATTTCACCTTGCTACATTACAAAAAAAAATATTTTGTGTATAAAATGATTTTTTCCTTATATTTTCTCTCTTTTGTAATGCAACAAAATTAGGCAAAATTTTCCCAAAATATATATATACGATGTTCTCTTCAAATCTCGGGTCCCTGCTCGGGCGCCATCTGTAAGGAAGTTTTCCGGCTGGGGTACATATCTCAGTCTCCCCAGGGTCTTCCATTATAGAAAATTTATAATAGAATGCCGAGACCAGAGATTTGATCGAGCTACAGTGAAGGTTAATACTGCATATCTATGCTATCGCTAGGAATGCACTACAGGAAGTATAAGAGATAGAAAGAGACAGAAACTTGGAACAAATACATGGAGACATACGGTTCGGTTAGGGTACAACCCGGACACCGAACTACAAAAATACTACTAAAATACAAGGTCACAAAGGGGGAACATATGGCTAAGTCGGTTAAGGTACAACCTGGACACCAACTTAACACAATATAACACCTGGAGGTCCCAGGATTTACGTTGCGATCGACTAGGGTACAACCCGGACATCGATCGCAACCCAAATCTTGGTCGCATGCCAATGGGTCCCAGCCGCCGTCACAGTCAACAAGGGTACAACCCGGACGTTGACTGCGTGGCGACCTAGTACCCCTGACACACTACAATTAACACTACACTCTCCCTGGCATTGGGTAGGGTACAACCCGGATGCCAATACCAGAGAGAAACATGCACTAAGGTGACACACACACACAAAGGAATGGGATTAGGGAAAGGATAGGATAAGTTGGTTAGTCCCAATCTAGTTACACCCCAATGATTGTGACATATGTTCTTTAGAACGTTACAAACTTTATTGTAGATTTATTCAACATTATTCTTATATTTGGACTATTGCCACCTGACCACACTCTAAAACGGTATTTATTTTATGGGATCAAAGAGGAGGGGCAACGATTGGGCCACATGGTTGACTCACCCGCTATCCTGGCACACACACACTTAATTGGTATATTCTTCCCTTATCCACTCAGCCTTGCTTGTCTTTCACTTAATTTGCACTCTGTTAACTCGGTGACTTGTCTTTGGTATCCCTTGGTTTATCCTTTTGGTTACACACTTGCACTTGGTTTCACTTTTTTATCACCCTCGACTGTCTCCCTTAAGGGTGGTTTTCATAATCAATTACTGCTTTTTCATTGCGCAGTCGCTGACCGCTCTTTTCGGGCTTTCGACTTGTCCTCTGCCCGGGCTCTGCCCTCTGCCAGACGCGGCCTGGCATGGACCAATCAAAAGCTGCCACGCCGACAAATATTTGTCACGTAGACACTTTTGGGTCCCGTTGGGCGAAGCAAGGCATAACAAAACTGCGCAAAAGCAGCGGCGTCGATTTTGGTGGAAGTCCCGTTATGCTCGCTTATGTGTCTGGGTCGATGTATGCGAATGTGTGAGTGCGTAGATTTAGAGGTGAGCAAGATGTGCGCTAGAGCTGCTCTGTTGGGAACTAGTTCTCAAAAGTGTATGCTAGCTAACTCTTACGAACTTACTAAGACACTGCATTGTGACGAAGGGCTTTAGAAAAGTACTTCGTCACACTATATGGATTTCGATTTCGAAATGGATTTCGAATTCGATATGGAATTCGATATCGAAATGGATTCCCTTTTCGAAATGGATTTCGAATTCGAAATGGATTTCAATATCGATGTGGATTTCGATTTCGAAATGGATTTCGAATTCGAAATGGATTTCCATATCGAAATGGATTTCGATATCGAAATGGATTCCGACTTCGAAATGGATTTCGATATCGATAAGGATTTCGATTTCAAAATGGATTTCGAAATCGAAATGGATTTCGAATCCGATATGGATTTCGATATCGATATGGATTTCGAAATTGATATCGAATTCGATATCGAAATGGATTTCAATATCTATATGGATTTCGATTTCGAAATGGATTTCGAATTCGATATGGAATTCGATATCGAAATGGATTCCATTTTTTATCGAAATGGATTTCGAATTCGATATGGATTTCGAAATCGAAATGGATTTCGATATGAATTTCGAAATCGAAATGGATTTCGATATCGAAATGGATTATGAATTCGAAATGGATTTCGAATTCGAAATGGATTTCGAAAATGATATGGAATTCGATATCGAAATGGATTTCGATATGGATTTCGATATCGAAATGGATTTTGAATTCGAAATGGATTTCGAAAATGATATGGAATTCGATATCGAAATGGATTTCGATATGGATTTGGATATCGAAATGGATTTCGAATTCGATATGGATTTCGAAATCGAAATGGATTTTGATATCGAAATGGATTTCGAAATCGAAATAAATTTAGAATTAGATATGGAATTCGATATCGAAATGGATTTCGATATTGGAATGGATTCCGATTTCAAAATGGATTTCGATATCGAATTCGAAATCCATTTCGATATCGAAATCAATATAGAAATCCATTTCGATATCGAATTCCAGATCAATTTCGAAATCCATTTCGAATTCGAAATCCATTTCGAATTCGAAATCCATTTCGAATTCGAAATCCCTTTCGATATGGAAATCCATTTCGATTTCGAAATCCATATCGAATTCGAAATCCATTTCGATTTCGAAATCCATTTTGAAATCGGAATCCATTTCGATATCGAAATCCATTTCGATATCGAATTCCATATCGAATTCTAAATTTATTTCGATTTCGAAATTCATTTCGATATCGAAATCCATTTCGATTTCGAAATCCATATCGAATTCGAAATCCATATCGAATTCGAAATCCATTTCGATTTCGAAATCCATATCGAATTCGAAATCCACTTCGATATCGAAATCCATTTCGATTTCGAAATCCATATCGAATTTGAAATCCATATCGAATTCGAAATCCATTTCGATATGGAAATCCATTTCGAATTCGAAATCCATTTCGATTTCGAAATCCATATCGAATTCGAAGTCCATTTCGATATCGAAATCCTTTTCGATTTCGAAATCCATATCAAATTCGAATTCAATTTCGATTTCGAAATCCATTTTAAAATCGAAATCCTTATCGATATCGAAATCCATTTCGAAATCGGAATCCATTTCGATATCGAAATCCATTTCGATATCGAATTCCATATCCATTTCGAATTCGAAATCCATATCGAATTCGAAATCCATTTATATATCGAAATCCATTTCGATTTCGAAATCCATGTAGAAATCCATTTCGATATCGAAATCCATATCGAATTCGAAATCCATTTCGAAATCTATATCGATATCGAAATCCATATCGAATTCGAAATCCATTTCGAAATCGAAATCCATATAGATATTGAAATCCATTTCGATATCGAATTCGATATCAATTTCGAAATCCATATCGATATCGAAATCCATATCGAATTCGAAATCCATTTCGATATCGAAATCCATTTCGATTTCGAATTCCATTTCGATATCGAAATCCATTTCGATTTCGAAATCCATTTCGATTTCGAAATCCATTTCGATTTCGAAATCCATGTAGAAATCCATTTCGATATCGAATTCCATATCAATTTCGAAATCCAATTCGAATTCGAAATCTATATCGATATCGAAATCCATATCGAATTCGAAATCCATTTCGATATCGAAATCCATTTCGATTTCGAAATCCATGTAGAAATCCATTTCGATATCGAATTCCATATCAATTTCGAAATCCAATTCGAATTCGAAATCTATATCGATATCGAAATCCATATCGAATTCGAAATCCATTTCGAATTCGAAATCCATTTCGAAAAGGGAATCCATTTCGATATCGAATTCCATATCGAATTCGAAATCCATTTCGAAATCGAAATCCATATAGATATTGAAATCCATTTCGATATCGAATTCGATATCAATTTCGAAATCCATATCGATATCGAAATCCATATCGGATTCGAAATCCATTTCGATTTCGAAATCCATTTTGAAATCGAAATCCTTATCGATATCGAAATCCATTTCGAAATCGGAATCCATTTCGATATCGAAATCCATTTCGATATCGAAATCCATTTCGATATCGAATTCGATATCAATTTCGAAATCCATATCGATATCGAAATCCATATCGAATTCGAAATCCATTTCGATATCGAAATCCATTTCGATTTCGAATTCCATTTCGATATCGAAATCCATTTCGATTTCGAAATCCATTTCGATTTCGAAATCCATTTCGATTTCGAAATCCATGTAGAAATCCATTTCGATATCGAATTCCATATCAATTTCGAAATCCAATTCGAATTCGAAATCTATATCGATATCGAAATCCATATCGAATTCGAAATCCATTTCGATATCGAAATCCATTTCGATTTCGAAATCCATGTAGAAATCCATTTCGATATCGAATTCCATATCAATTTCGAAATCCAATTCGAATTCGAAATCCATATCGATATCGAAATCCATATCGAATTCGAAATCCATTTCGAAACGGGAATCCATTTCGATATCGAATTCCATATCGAATTCGAAATCCATTTCGAAATCGAAATCCATATAGATATTGAAATCCATTTCGATATCGAATTCGATATCAATTTCGAAATCCATATCGATATCGAAATCCATATCAATTTCGAAATCCAATTCGAATTCGAAATCTATATCGATATCGAAATCCATATCGAATTCGAAATCCATTTCGATATCGAAATCCATTTCGATTTCGAAATCCATGTAGAAATCCATTTCGATATCGAATTCCATATCAATTTCGAAATCCAATTCGAATTCGAAATCTATATCGATATCGAAATCCATATCGAATTCGAAATCCATTTCGAATTCGAAATCCATTTCGATTTCGAAATCCATGTAGAAATCCATTTCGATATCGAATTCCATATCAATTTCGAAATCCAATTCGAATTCGAAATCTATATCGATATCGAAATCCATATCGAATTCGAAATCCATTTCGAATTCGAAATCCATTTCGAAAAGGGAATCCATTTCGATTTCGAAATCCATTTCGATTTCGAAATCCATGTAGAAATCCATTTCGATATCGAATTCCATATCAATTTCGAAATCCAATTCGAATTCGAAATCTATATCGATATCGAAATCCATATCGAATTCGAAATCCATTTCGATATCGAATTCCATATCGAATTCGAAATCCATTTCGAAATCCATATAGATATTGAAATCCATTTCGATATCGAATTCGATATCAATTTCGAAATCCATATCGATATCGAAATCCATATCAATTTCGAAATCCAATTCGAATTCGAAATCTATATCGATATCGAAATCCATATCGAATTCGAAATCCATTTCGATATCGAAATCCATTTCGATTTCGAAATCCATTTCGATTTCGAAATCCATTTCGATTTCGAAATCCATGTAGAAATCCATTTCGATATCGAATTCCATATCAATTTCGAAATCCAATTCGAATTCGAAATCTATATCGATATCGAAATCCATATCCAATTCGAAATCCATTTCGATATCGAAATCCATTTCGATTTCGAAATCCATGTAGAAATCCATTTCGATATCGATTTCCATATCAATTTCGAAATCCAATTCGAATTCGAAATCTATATCGATATCGAAATCCATATCGAATTCGAAATCCATTTCGAATTCGAAATCCATTTCGAAAAGGGAATCCATTTCGATATCGAATTCCATATTGAATTCGAAATCCATTTCGAAATCGAAATCCATATAGATATTGAAATCCATTTCGATATCGAATTCGATATCAATTTCGAAATCCATATCGATATCGAAATCCATATCGAATTCGAAATCCATTTCGAATTCGAAATCCATTTCGAAAAGGGAATCCATTTCGATATCGAATTCCATATCGAATTCGAAATCCATTTCGAAATCGAAATCCATATAGATATTGAAATCCATTTCGATATCGAATTCGATATCAATTTCGAAATCCATATCGATATCGAAATCCATATCGAATTCGAAATCCATTTCGATATCGAAATCCATTTCGATTTCGAATTCCATTTCGATATCGAAATCCATTTCGATTTCGAAATCCATTTCGATTTCGAAATCCATTTCGATTTCGAAATCCATTTCGATTTCGAAATCCATGTAGAAATCCATTTCGATATCGAATTCCATATCAATTTCGAAGTCCAATTCGAATTCGAAATCTATATCGATATCGAAATCCATATCGAATTCGAAATCCATTTCGATATCGAAATCCATTTCGATTTCGAAATCCATGTAGAAATCCATTTCGATATCGAATTCCATATCAATTTCGAAATCCAATTCGAATTCGAAATCTATATCGATATCGAAATCCATATCGAATTCGAAATCCATTTCGAATTCGAAATCCATTTCGAAAAGGGAATCCATTTCGATATCGAATTCCATATCGAATTCGAAATCCATTTCGAAATCGAAATCCATATAGATATTGAAATCCATTTCGATATCGAATTCGATATCAATTTCGAAATCCATATCGATATCGAAATCCATATCGGATTCGAAATCCATTTCGATTTCGAAATCCATTTTGAAATCGAAATCCTTATCGATATCGAAATCCATTTCGAAATCGGAATCCATTTCGATATCGAAATCCATTTCGATATCGAAATCCATTTCGAATTCGAAATCCATTTCGAAATCGAAATCCACATCGATATTGAAATCCATTTCGAATTCGAAATCCATTTCGAAAAGGGAATCCATTTCGATATCGAATTCCATATCGAATTCGAAATCCATTTCGAAATCGAAATCCATATAGATATTGAAATCCATTTCGATATCGAATTCGATATCAATTTCGAAATCCATATCGATATCGAAATCCATATCGAATTCGAAATCCATTTCGATATCGAAATCCATTTCGATATCGAAATCCATTTCGATTTCGAATTCCATTTCGATATCGAAATCCATTTCGAAATCCATTTCGATTTCGAAATCCATTTCGATTTCGAAATCCATGTAGAAATCCATTTCGATATCGAATTCCATATCAATTTCGAAATCCAATTCGAATTCGAAATCTATATCGATATCGAAATCCATATCGAATTCGAAATCCATTTCGATATCGAAATCCATTTCGATTTCGAAATCCATGTAGAAATCCATTTCGATATCGAATTCCATATCAATTTCGAAATCCAATTCGAATTCGAAATCTATATCGATATCGAAATCCATATCGAATTCGAAATCCATTTCGAAAAGGAATCCATTTCGATATCGAATTCCATATCGAATTCGAAATCCATTTCGAAATCGAAATCCATATAGATATTGAAATCCATTTCGATATCGAATTCGATATCAATTTCGAAATCCATATCGATATCGAAATCCATATCAATTTCGAAATCCAATTCGAATTCGAAATCTATATCGATATCGAAATCCATATCGAATTCGAAATCCATTTCGATATCGAAATCCATTTCGATTTCGAAATCCATGTAGAAATCCATTTCGATATCGAATTCCATATCAATTTCGAAATCCAATTCGAATTCGAAATCTATATCGATATCGAAATCCATATCGAATTCGAAATCCATTTCGAATTCGAAATCCATTTCGATTTCGAAATCCATGTAGAAATCCATTTCGATATCGAATTCCATATCAATTTCGAAATCCAATTCGAATTCGAAATCTATATCGATATCGAAATCCATATCGAATTCGAAATCCATTTCGAATTCGAAATCCATTTCGAAAAGGGAATCCATTTCGTTTTCGAAATCCATGTAGAAATCCATTTCGATATCAAATTCCATATCAATTTCGAAATCCAATTCGAACTCGAAATCTGTATCGATATCGAAATCCATATCGAATTCGAAATCCATTTCGATATCGAAATCCATTTCGATTTCGAAATCCATGTAGAAATCCATTTCGATATCGAATTCCATATCAATTTCGAAATCCAATTCGAATTCGAAATCTATATCGATATCGAAATCCATATCGAATTCGAAATCCATTTCGAATTCGAAATCCATTTCGAAAAGGGAATCCATTTCGATATCGAATTCCATATTGAATTCGAAATCCATTTCGAAATCGAAATCCATATAGATATTGAAATCCATTTCGATATCGAATTCGATATCAATTTCGAAATCCATATCGATATCGAAATCCATATCGAATTCGAAATCCATTTCGAATTCGAAATCCATTTCGAAAAGGGAATCCATTTCGATATCGAATTCCATATCGAATTCGAAATCCATTTCGAAATCGAAATCCATATAGATATTGAAATCCATTTCGATATCGAATTCGATATCAATTTCGAAATCCATATCGATATCGAAATCCATATCGAATTCGAAATCCATTTCGATATCGAAATCCATTTCGATTTCGAATTCCATTTCGATATCGAAATCCATTTCGATTTCGAAATCCATTTCGATTTCGAAATCCATTTCGATTTCGAAATCCATTTCGATTTCGAAATCCATGTAGAAATCCATTTCGATATCGAATTCCATATCAATTTCGAAATCCAATTCGAATTCGAAATCTATATCGATATCGAAATCCATATCGAATTCGAAATCCATTTCGATATCGAAATCCATTTCGATTTCGAAATCCATGTAGAAATCCATTTCGATATCGAATTCCATATCAATTTCGAAATCCAATTCGAATTCGAAATCTATATCGATATCGAAATCCATATCGAATTCGAAATCCATTTCGAATTCGAAATCCATTTCGAAAAGGGAATCCATTTCGATATCGAATTCCATATCGAATTCGAAATCCATTTCGAAATCGAAATCCATATAGATATTGAAATCCATTTCGATATCGAATTCGATATCAATTTCGAAATCCATATCGATATCGAAATCCATATCGGATTCGAAATCCATTTCGATTTCGAAATCCATTTTGAAATCGAAATCCATATCGATATCGAAATCCATTTCGAAATCGGAATCCATTTCGATATCGAAATCCATTTCGATATCGAAATCCATTTCGAATTCGAAATCCATTTCGAAATCGAAATCCACATCGATATTGAAATCCATTTCGAATTCGAAATCCATTTCGAAAAGGGAATCCATTTCGATATCGAATTCCATATCGAATTCGAAATCCATTTCGAAATCGAATTCCATATAGATATTGAAATCCATTTCGATATCGAATTCGATATCAATTTCGAAATCCATATCGATATCGAAATCCATATCGAATTCGAAATCCATTTCGATATCGAAATCCATTTCGATATCGAAATCCATTTCGATATCGAAATCCATTTCGATTTCGAATTCCATTTCGATATCGAAATCCATTTCGAAATCCATTTCGATTTCGAAATCCATTTCGATTTCGAAATCCATGTAGAAATCCATTTCGATATCGAATTCCATATCAATTTCGAAATCCAATTTGAATTCGAAATCTATATCGATATCGAAATCCATATCGAATTCGAAATCCATTTCGATATCGAAATCCATTTCGATTTCGAAATCCATGTAGAAATCCATTTCGATATCGAATTCCATATCAATTTCGAAATCCAATTCGAATTCGAAATCTATATCGATATCGAAATCCATATCGAATTCGAAATCCATTTCGAAAGGGAATCCATTTCGATATCGAATTCCATATCGAATTCGAAATCCATTTCGAAATCGAAATCCATATAGATATTGAAATCCATTTCGATATCGAATTCGATATCAATTTCGAAATCCATATCGATATCGAAATCCATATCAATTTCGAAATCCAATTCGAATTCGAAATCCATATCGATATCGAAATCCATATCGAATTCGAAATCCATTTCGATATCGAAATCCATTTCGATTTCGAAATCCATGTAGAAATCCATTTCGATATCGAATTCCATATCAATTTCGAAATCCAATTCGAATTCGAAATCTATATCGATATCGAAATCCATATCGAATTCGAAATCCATTTCGAATTCGAAATCCATTTCGATTTCGAAATCCATGTAGAAATCCATTTCGATATCGAATTCCATATCAATTTCGAAATCCAATTCGAATTCGAAATCTATATCGATATCGAAATCCATATCGAATTCGAAATCCATTTCGAATTCGAAATCCATTTCGAAAGGGAATCCATTTCGATTTCGAAATCCATTTCGATTTCGAAATCCATGTAGAAATCCATTTCGATATCGAATTCCATATCAATTTCGAAATCCAATTCGAATTCGAAATCTAAATCGATATCGAAATCCATATCGAATTCGAAATCCATTTCGATATCGAAATCCATTTCGATTTCGAAATCCATGTAGAAATCCATTTCGATATCGAATTCCATATCAATTTCGAAATCCAATTCGAATTCGAAATCTATATCGATATCGAAATCCATATCGAATTCGAAATCCATTTCGAATTCGAAATCCATTTCGAAAAGGGAATCCATTTCGATATCGAATTCCATATTGAATTCGAAATCCATTTCGAAATCGAAATCCATATAGATATTGAAATCCATTTCGATATCGAATTCGATATCAATTTCGAAATCCATATCGATATCGAAATCCATATCGAATTCGAAATCCATTTCGAATTCGAAATCCATTTCGAAAGGAATCCATTTCGATATCGAATTCCATATCGAATTCGAAATCCATTTCGAAATCGAAATCCATATAGATATTGAAATCCATTTCGATATCGAATTCGATATCAATTTCGAAATCCATATCGATATCGAAATCCATATCGAATTCGAAATCCATTTCGATATCGAAATCCATTTCGATTTCGAATTCCATTTCGATATCGAAATCCATTTCGATTTCGAAATCCATTTCGATTTCGAAATCCATTTCGATTTCGAAATCCATTTCGATTTCGAAATCCATGTAGAAATCCATTTCGATATCGAATTCCATATCAATTTCGAAATCCAATTCGAATTCGAAATCTATATCGATATCGAAATCCATATCGAATTCGAAATCCATTTCGATATCGAAATCCATTTCGATTTCGAAATCCATGTAGAAATCCATTTCGATATCGAATTCCATATCAATTTCGAAATCCAATTCGAATTCGAAATCTATATCGATATCGAAATCCATATCGAATTCGAAATCCATTTCGAATTCGAAATCCATTCGAAAAGGAATCCATTTCGATATCGAATTCCATATCGAATTCGAAATCCATTTCGAAATCGAAATCCATATAGATATTGAAATCCATTTCGATATCGAATTCGATATCAATTTCGAAATCCATATCGATATCGAAATCCATATCGGATTCGAAATCCATTTCGATTTCGAAATCCATTTTGAAATCGAAATCCATTTCGATATCGAAATCCATTTCGAATTCGAAATCCATTTCGAAATCGAAATCCACATCGATATTGAAATCCATTTCGAATTCGAAATCCATTTCGAAAAGGGAATCCATTTCGATATCGAATTCCATATCGAATTCGAAATCCATTTCGAAATCGAAATCCATATAGATATTGAAATCCATTTCGATATCGAATTCGATATCAATTTCGAAATCCATATCGATATCGAAATCCATATCGAATTCGAAATCCATTTCGATATCGAAATCCATTTCGATATCGAAATCCATTTCGATTTCGAATTCCATTTCGATATCGAAATCCATTTCGAAATCCATTTCGATTTCGAAATCCATTTCGATTTCGAAATCCATGTAGAAATCCATTTCGATATCGAATTCCATATCAATTTCGAAATCCAATTCGAATTCGAAATCTATATCGATATCGAAATCCATATCGAATTCGAAATCCATTTCGATATCGAAATCCATTTCGATTTCGAAATCCATGTAGAAATCCATTTCGATATCGAATTCCATATCAATTTCGAAATCCAATTCGAATTCGAAATCTATATCGATATCGAAATCCATATCGAATTCGAAATCCATTTCGAAAAGGGAATCCATTTCGATATCGAATTCCATATCGAATTCGAAATCCATTTCGAAATCGAAATCCATATAGATATTGAAATCCATTTCGATATCGAATTCGATATCAATTTTGAAATCCATATCGATATCGAAATCCATATCAATTTCGAAATCCAATTCGAATTCGAAATCTATATCGATATCGAAATCCATATCGAATTCGAAATCCATTTCGATATCGAAATCCATTTCGATTTCGAAATCCATGTAGAAATCCATTTCGATATCGAATTCCATATCAATTTCGAAATCCAATTCGAATTCGAAATCTATATCGATATCGAAATCCATATCGAATTCGAAATCCATTTCGAATTCGAAATCCATTTCGATTTCGAAATCCATGTAGAAATCCATTTCGATATCGAATTCCATATCAATTTCGAAATCCAATTCGAATTCGAAATCTATATCGATATCGAAATCCATATCGAATTCGAAATCCATTTCGAATTCGAAATCCATTTCGAAAAGGGAATCCATTTCGATTTCGAAATCCATTTCGATTTCGAAATCCATGTAGAAATCCATTTCGATATCGAATTCCATATCAATTTCGAAATCCAATTCGAATTCGAAATCTATATCGATATCGAAATCCATATCGAATTCGAAATCCATTTCGATATCGAATTCCATATCGAATTCGAAATCCATTTCGAAATCCATATAGATATTGAAATCCATTTCGATATCGAATTCGATATCAATTTCGAAATCCATATCGATATCGAAATCCATTTCAATTTCGAAATCCAATTCGAATTCGAAATCTATATCGATATCGAAATCCATATCGAATTCGAAATCCATTTCGATATCGAAATCCATTTCGATTTCGAAATCCATTTCGATTTCGAAATCCATGTAGAAATCCATTTCGATATCGAATTCCATATCAATTTCGAAATCCATTTCGATTTCGAAATCCATTTCGATTTCGAAATCCATGTAGAAATCCATTTCGATATCGAATTCCATATCAATTTCGAAATCCAATTCGAATTCGAAATCTATATCGATATCGAAATCCATATCGAATTCGAAATCCATTTCGATATCGAAATCCATTTCGATTTCGAAATCCATGTAGAAATCCATTTCGATATCGAATTCCATATCAATTTCGAAATCCAATTCGAATTCGAAATCTATATCGATATCGAAATCCATATCGAATTCGAAATCCATTTCGAATTCGAAATCCATTTCGAAAAGGGAATCCATTTCGATATCGAATTCCATATTGAATTCGAAATCCATTTCGAAATCGAAATCCATATAGATATTGAAATCCATTTCGATATCGAATTCGATATCAATTTCGAAATCCATATCGATATCGAAATCCATATCGAATTCGAAATCCATTTCGAATTCGAAATCCATTTCGAAAAGGGAATCCATTTCGATATCGAATTCCATATCGAATTCGAAATCCATTTCGAAATCGAAATCCATATAGATATTGAAATCCATTTCGATATCGAATTCGATATCAATTTCGAAATCCATATCGATATCGAAATCCATATCGAATTCGAAATCCATTTCGATATCGAAATCCATTTCGATTTCGAATTCCATTTCGATATCGAAATCCATTTCGATTTCGAAATCCATTTCGATTTCGAAATCCATTTCGATTTCGAAATCCATGTAGAAATCCATTTCGATATCGAATTCCATATCAATTTCGAAATCCAATTCGAATTCGAAATCTATATCGATATCGAAATCCATATCGAATTCGAAATCCATTTCGATATCGAAATCCATTTCGATTTCGAAATCCATGTAGAAATCCATTTCGATATCGAATTCCATATCAATTTCGAAATCCAATTCGAATTCGAAATCTATATCGATATCGAAATCCATATCGAATTCGAAATCCATTTCGAATTCGAAATCCATTTCGAAAAGGGAATCCATTTCGATATCGAATTCCATATCGAATTCGAAATCCATTTCGAAATCGAAATCCATATAGATATTGAAATCCATTTCGATATCGAATTCGATATCAATTTCGAAATCCATATCGATGTCGAAATCCATATCGGATTCGAAATCCATTTCGAATTCGAAATCCATTTCGAAATCGAAATCCACATCGATATTGAAATCCATTTCGAATTCGAAATCCATTTCGAAAAGGGAATCCATTTCGATATCGAATTCCATATCGAATTCGAAATCCATTTCGAAATCGAAATCCATATAGATATTGAAATCCATTTCGATATCGAATTCGATATCAATTTCGAAATCCATATCGATATCGAAATCCATATCGAATTCGAAATCCATTTCGATATCGAAATCCATTTCGATATCGAAATCCATTTCGATTTCGAATTCCATTTCGATATCGAAATCCATTTCGAAATCCATTTCGATTTCGAAATCCATTTCGATTTCGAAATCCATGTAGAAATCCATTTCGATATCGAATTCCATATCAATTTCGAAATCCAATTCGAATTCGAAATCTATATCGATATCGAGATCCATATCGAATTCGAAATCCATTTCGATATCGAAATCCATTTCGATTTCGAAATCCATATAGAAATCCATTTTGATATCGAATTTCATATAATTTCGAAATCCATTTCGAATTCGAAATCCACTTCGATATCGAAATCCATATCAAAATCCATTTCGAATTCGAAATCCATATCGAATTCGAAATCCATTTCTATATCGAAATCCATTTCGATTTCGAAATCCATGTAGAAATCCATTTCGATATCGAAATCCATTTCGATTTCGAAATCCATTTCGATTTCGAAATCCATATCGGATTCGAAATCCATTTCGATTTCGAAATCCATTTTGAAATCGGAATCCTTATCGATATCGAAATCCATTTCGATTTCGAAATCCATATCGAAATCCATTTCGATATCGATTTCCATATCATTTTCGAAATCCATTTCGAATTCAAAATCCATTTCGATATCGAAATCCATTTCGAATTCAAAATCCATTTCGATATCGAAATCCATATCGAAATCCATTTCGATATCGAATTCCATATCATTTTCGAAATCCATTTCGAATTCAAAATCCATTTCGATTTCGAAATCCATTTCGATATCGAAATCCATTTCGATTTCGAAATCCATTTCGATATCGAAATCCATTTCGAATTCGAAATCCATATAGATATTGAAATCCATTTCGATATCGAATTCCATATCAATTTCGAAATCCATTTCGAATTCGAAATCAATATCGATATCGAAATCCATATCGAATTCGAAATGCATATAGAAATCCATTTCGATATCGAATTTCATATAATTTCGAAATCCATTTCGAATTCGAAATCCACTTCGATATCGAAATCCATATCAAAATCCATTTCGAATTCGAAATCCATATCGAATTCGAAATCCATTTCTATATCGAAATCCATTTCGATTTCGAAATCCATGTAGAAATCCATTTCGATATCGAAATCCATTTCGAATTCAAAATCCATTTCGATATCGAAATCCATTTCGAATTCAAAATCCATTTCGATATCGAAATCCATATCGAAATCCATTTCGATATCGAATTCCATATCATTTTCGAAATCCATTTCGAATTCAAAATCCATTTCGATTTCGAAATCCATTTCGATATCGAAATCCATTTCGATTTCGAAATCCATTTCGATTTCGAAATCCATGTAGAAATCCATTTCGATATCGAATTCCATATCAATTTCGAAATCCAATTCGAATTCGAAATCTATATCGATATCGAAATCCATATCGAATTCGAAATCCATTTCGAATTCGAAATCCATTTCGATTTCGAAATCCATGTAGAAATCCATTTCGATATCGAATTCCATATCAATTTCGAAATCCAATTCGAATTCAAAATCTATATCGATATCGAGATCCATATCGAATTCGAAATCCATTTCGATATCGAAATCCATTTCGATTTCGAAATCCATATAGAAATCCATTTTGATATCGAATTTCATATAATTTCGAAATCCATTTCGAATTCTAAATCCACTTCGATATCGAAATCCATATCAAAATCCATTTCGAATTCGAAATCCATATCGAATTCGAAATCCATTTCTATATCGAAATCCATTTCGATTTCGAAATCCATGTAGAAATCCATTTCGATATCGAAATCCATTTCGAATTCAAAATCCATTTCGATATCGAAATCCATTTCGAATTCAAAATCCATTTCGATATCGAAATCCATATCGAAATCCATTTCGATATCGAATTCCATATCATTTTCGAAATCCATTTCGAATTCAAAATCCATTTCGATTTCGAAATCCATTTCGATATCGAAATCCATTTCGATTTCGAAATCCATGTAGAAATCCATTTCGATATCGAATTCCATTTCAATTTCGAAATCCAATTCGAATTCGAAATCTATATCGATATCGAGATCCATATCGAATTCGAAATCCATTTCGATATCGAAATCCATTTCGATTTCGAAATCCATATAGAAATCCATTTTGATATCGAATTTCATATAATTTCGAAATCCATTTCGAATTCGAAATCCACTTCGATATCGAAATCCATATCAAAATCCATTTCGAATTCGAAATCCATATCGAATTCGAAATCCATTTCTATATCGAAATCCATTTCGATTTCGAAATCCATGTAGAAATCCATTTCGATATCGAAATCCATTTCGATTTCGAAATCCATTTCGATTTCGAAATCCATTTCGATTTCGAAATCCATATCGGATTCGAAATCCATTTCGATTTCGAAATCCATTTTGAAATCGAAATCCTTATCGATATCGAAATCCATTTCGATTTCGAAATCCATATCGAAATCCATTTCGATATCGATTTCCATATCATTTTCGAAATCCATTTCGAATTCAAAATCCATTTCGATATCGAAATCCATTTCGAATTCAAAATCCATTTCGATATCGAAATCCATATCGAAATCCATTTCGATATCGAATTCCATATCATTTTCGAAATCCATTTCGAATTCAAAATCCATTTCGATTTCGAAATCCATTTCGATATCGAAATCCATTTCGATTTCGAAATCCATTTCGATATCGAAATCCATTTCGAATTCGAAATCCATATAGATATTGAAATCCATTTCGATATCGAATTCCATATCAATTTCGAAATCCATTTCGAATTCGAAATCCATATCGATATCGAAATCCATATCGAATTCGAAATGCATATTGAATTCGAAATCCATTTCGATATCGAAATCCATTTCGATATCGAAATCCACTTCGATTTCGAAATCCATATCGAATTCGAAATCCATTTCGATATCGAAATCCATTTCGATTTCGAAATCCATGTAGAAATCCATTTCGATATCGAATTCCATATTAATTTCGAAATCCAATTCGAATTCGATATCTATATCGATATCGAAATCCATGTCGAATTCGAAATCCATTTCGATATCGAAATCCATTTCGATTTCGAAATCCATATAGAAATCCATTTTGATATCGAATTTCATATCAATTTCGAAATCCATTTCGAATTCGAAATCCACTTCGATATCGAAATCCATATCGATATCGAAATCCATTTCGAATTCAAAATCCATTTCGATATCGAAATCCATTTTGATTTCGAATTTCATATCGAAATCCATTTCGAATTCGAAATCCATTTCGATATCGAAATCCATTTCGATTTCGAAATCCATTTTGAAATCGGAATACATTCCAATATCGAAATCCATTTCGATATCGAATTCCATATCGAATTCTAAATTTATTTCGATTTCGAAATCCATTTCGATATCGAAATCCATTTCGATTTCGAAATCCATATCGAATTCGAAATCCATTTCGATATTTAAATCCATATCGAAATCCATTTCGATATCGAATTCCATATCATTTTCGAAATCCATTTCGAATTCGAAATCCATTTCGAATTCGAAATCCATTTCAAATTCAAATCCATTTCGATATCGAAATCCATATCGAAATCCATTTCGATATCGAATTCCATATCATTTTCGAAATCCATTTCGAATTCGAAATCCATTTCGAATTCGAAATCCATTTCGAATTCAAAATCCATTTCGATTTCGAAATTCATATCGAAATCGATTTCGATATCGAAATCCATTTCGATTTCGAAATCGAAATGAATTTCGAAATCGAAATAAATTTAGAATTCGATATGGGATTCGATATCGAAATGGATTTCGATATCGAAATGGATTCCGATTTCAAAATGGATTTCGAAATCGAAATGGATTTCGAATTCGATATGGATTTCGAAATCGAAATGGATTTCCATATCGAAATGGATTTCGAATTCGAAATGGATTTCGAAATTGATCAGGAATTCGATATCGAAATGGATTTCTATATGGATTTCGATATCGAAATGGATTTCGAATTCGATATGGATTTCGAAATCGAAATGGATTTCGATATCGAAATCCATATAGAAATCCATTTCGATATCGAATTCCAGATCAAAATCGAAATGGATTTCGAATTCGATATGGATTTCGATATCGATATGGATTTCGAAATTGATATCGAATTCGATATCGAAATGGATTTCAATATCTATATGGATTTCGATTTCGAAATGGATTTCGAATTCGATATGGAATTCGATATCGAAATGGATTTCGATATCGATAAGGATTTCGATTTCGAAATGGATTTCGAAATCGAAATGGATTTCGAATTCGAAATGGATTTCGATTTCGAAATGGATTTCGAATTCGAAATGGATTTCGATATCGAAATGGATTTCGATATCGATAAGGATTTCGATTTCAAAATGGATTTCGAAATCGAAATGGATTTCGAATCCGATATGGATTTTGAAATCGAAATGGATTTCGAAATCGAAATGGATTTCGATATCGAAATGGATTTCTACATGGATTTCGAAATCGAAATGGATTTCGATATAGAAATGGATTTCGAATTCGATATGGATTTCGAATTCGAAATGGATATGGAATTCGATATCGAAATGGATTTCGATATCGAAATGGATTCCGATTTCGAAATGGATTTCGAAATCGAAATGGATTCCGATTTCGAAATGGATTTCGATATCGAAATGGATTTCGAAATCGAAATAAATTTAGAATTCGATATGGAATTCGATATCGAAATGGATTTCGATATTCGAAATGGATTTCGAAATCGAAATGGATTTCGAATTCGATATGGATTTCGAAATCCATATCGAATTCGAAATCCATTTCGATTTCGAAATCCATTTTGAAATCGGAATACATTCCAATATCGAAATCCATTTCGATATCGAATTCTAAATTTATTTCGATTTCGAAATCCATTTCGATATCGAAATCCATTTCGATTTCGAAATCCATTTCGAAAAGGGAATCCATTTCGATATCGAATTCCATATCGAATTCGAAATCCATTTCGAAATCGAAATCCATATAGATATTGAAATCCATTTCGATATCGAATTCGATATCAATTTCGAAATCCATATCGATATCGAAATCCATATCGAATTCGAAATCCATTTCGATATCGAAATCCATTTCGATTTCGAAATCCATATCGAATTCGAAATCCATTTCGATATCGAAATCCATATAGAAATCCATTTCGATATCGAATTCCTGATCAATTTCGAAATCCATTTCGAATTCGAAATCCATTTCGATATCGAAATCCATTTCGATTTCGAAATCCATATCGAATTCGAAATCCATTTCGATTTCGAAATCCATTTTGAAATCGGAATCCATTTCGATATCGAAATCCATTTCGATATCGAATTCCATATCGAATTTTAAATTTATTTCGATTTCGAAATTCATTTCGATATCGAAATCCATTTCGATTTCGAAATCCATATCGAATTCGAAATCCATATCGAATTCGAAATCCATTTCGATTTCGAAATCCATATCGAATTCGAAATCCATTTCGATATCGAAATCCATTTCGATTTCGAAATCCATATCGAATTTGAAATCCATATTGAATTCGAAATCCATTTCGATATGGAAATCCATTTCGATTTCGAAATCCATTTCGAATTCGAAATCCATTTCGAATTCGAAATCCATTTCGAATTCGAAATCCATTTCGATTTCGAAATCCATATCGAATTCGAAGTCCATTTCGATATCGAAATCCATTTCGATTTCGAAATCCATATCAAATTCGAAATCAATTTCGATTTCGAAATCCATTTTGAAATCGAAATCCTTATCGATATCGAAATCCATTTCGAAATCGGAATCCATTTCGATTTCGAAATCCATTTCGAAATCGGAATCCATTTCGATATCGAAATCCATTTCGATATCGAATTCCATATCCATTTCGAATTCGAAATCCATTTCTATATCGAAATCCATTTCGATTTCGAAATCCATGTAGAAATCCATTTCGATATCGAAATCCATTCGATTTCGAAATCCATTTCGATTCGAAATCCATTTCGATTTCGAAATCCATTTTGAAATCGAAATCCTTATCGATATCGAAATCCATTTCGAAATCGAAATCCATTTCGATATCGAAATCCATTTCGATATCGAAATCCATTTCGATATCGAAATCCATTTCGAATTCGAAATCCATTTCGAAATCGAAATCCACATCGATATTGAAATCCATTTCGAATTCGAAATCCATTTCGAATTCGAAATCCATTTCGAACAGGGAATCCATTTCGATATCGAATTCCATATCGAATTCGAAATCCATTTCGAAATCGAAATCCATATAGATATTGAAATCCATTTCGATATCGAATTCGATATCGATTTCGAAATCCATATCGATATCGAAATCCATATCGAATTCGAAATCCATTTCGATATCGAAATCCATTTCGATATCGAAATCCATTTCGATTTCGAAATCCATTTCGATATCGAAATCCATTTCGATTTCGAAATCCATTTCGATTTCGAAATCCATATAGAAATCCATTTTGATATCGAATTCCATATCAATTTCGATATCCATTTCGAATTCGAAATCCATATCGATATCGAAATCCATATCGATATCGAAATCCATATCGAATTCGAAATCCATTTCGATATCGAAATCCATATCGATATCGAAATCCATATCGAATTCGAAATCCATTTCGATATCGAAATCCATTTCGATATTGAAATCCATATCGATTTCGAAATCCATTTCGATATCGAAATTCATTTCGAAATTCATATCGAATTCGAAATCCATATCGATTTCGAAATCCATTTCGATATCGAAATCCATTTCGATTTCGAAATCCATATAGAAATCCATTTCAATATTGAATTCCATATCAATTTCGAAATCCAATTCGAATTCGAAATCCATATCGATATCGAAATCCATATCGAATTCGAAATCCATTTCGATATCGAAATCCATTTCGATATCGAAATCCATTTCGATTTCGAAATCCATTTCGATTTCGAAATCCATATAGAAATCCATTTTGATATCGAATTCCATATCAATTTCGAAATCCATTTCGATATCGAAATCCATTTCGATATCGAAATCCATATCGATATCGAAATCCATTTCGAAAACGGAATCCATTTCGATATCGAATTCCATATCGAATTCGAAGTCCATTTCGATATCGAAATCCATTTCGATTTCGAAATCCATATCAAATTCGAAATCCATTTCGATTTCGAAATCCATTTTGAAATCGAAATCCTTATCGATATCGAAATCCATTTCGAAATCGGAATCCATTTCGATTTCGAAATCCATTTCGAAATCGGAATCCATTTCGATATCGAAATCCATTTCGATATCGAATTCCATATCCATTTCGAATTCGAAATCCATTTCTATATCGAAATCCATTTCGATTCCGAAATCCATGTAGAAATCCATTTCGATATCGAAATCCATTTCGATTTCGAAATCCATTTCGGATTCGAAATCCATTTCGATTTCGAAATCCATTTTGAAATCGAAATCCATATCGATATCGAAATCCATTTCGAAATCGGAATCCATTTCGATATCGAAATCCATTTCGATATCGAAATCCATTTCGATATCGAAATCCATTTCGAATTCGATATCCATTTCGAATTCGAAATCCATATCGATATCGAAATCCATATCGATATCGAAATCCATATCGAATTCGAAATCCATTTCGATATCGAAATCCATATCGATATCGAAATCCATATCGAATTCGAAATCCATTTCGATATCGAAATCCATTTCGATATTGAAATCCATATCGATTTCGAAATCCATTTCGATATCGAAATTCATTTCGAAATTCATATCAAATTCGAAATCCATATCGATTTCGAAATCCATTTCGATATCGAAATCCATTTCGATTTCGAAATCCATATAGAAATCCATTTCAATATTGAATTCCATATCAATTTCGAAATCCAATTCGAATTCGAAATCCATATCGATATCGAAATCCATATCGAATTCGAAATCCATTTCGATATCGAAATCCATTTCGATATCGAAATCCATTCCGATTTCGAAATCCATTTCGATTTCGAAATCCATATAGAAATCCATTTTGATATCGAATTCCATATCAATTTCGAAATCCATTTCGATATCGAAATCCATTTCGATATCGAAATCCATATCGATATCGAAATCCATTTCGAAAACGGAATCCATTTCGATATCGAATTCCATATCGAATTCGAAATCCATTTCGATATCGAAATCCATATCATTTTCGAAATCCATTTCGAATTCGAAATCCATTTCGAATTCGAAATCCATTTCGAATTCAAAATCCATTTCGATATCGAAATCCATTTCGATTTCGAAATTCATATCGAAATCCATTTCGACTTCGAAATCCATATTGAATTCGAAATCCATATCGAATGCGAATTCCATTTCGATATCGAAATCCATTTCGATTTCGAAATCCATATTGAATTCGAAATCCATATCGAATGCGAATTCCTTTTCGATATCGAAATCCATATCGATTTCGAAATCCATTTCGATATCGAAATCCATTTCGATTTCGAAATCCATATAGAAATCCATTTCGATATCGAATTCCATATCAATTTCGAAATCCATTTCGAATTCGAAATCCATTTCGATGTCGAAATCCATATCGATATCGAAATCCATTTCGAAATCGGAATCCATTTCGATTTCGAAATCCATTTCGAAATCGGAATCCATTTCGATATCGAAATCCATTTCGATATCGAATTCCATATCCATTTCGAATTCGAAATCCATATCGAATTCGAAATCCATTTCGATATCGAAATCCATTTCGATTTCGAAATCCATGTAGAAATCCATTTCGATATCGAAATCCATTTCGATTTCGAAATCCATTTCGATTTCGAAATCCATATCGGATTCGAAATCCATTTCGATTTCGAAATCCATTTTGAAATCGAAATCCTTATCGATATCGAAATCCATTTCGAAATCGGAATCCATTTCGATATCGAAATCCATTTCGATATCGAAATCCATTTCGATATCGAAATCCATTTCGAATTCGAAATCCATTTCGAAATCGAAATCCACATCGATATTGAAATCCATTTCGAATTCGAAATCCATTTCGAAAAGGGAATCCATTTCGATATCGAATTCCATATCGAATTCGAAATCCATTTCGAAATCAAAATCCATATAGATATTGAAATCCATTTCGATATCGAAATCGATATCAATTTCGAAATCCATATCGATATCGAAATCCATATCGAATTCGAAATCCATTTCGATATCGAAATCCATTTCGATATCGAAATCCATTTCGATTTCGAAATCCATTTCGATATCGAAATCCATTTCGATTTCGAAATCCATTTCGATTTCGAAATCCATATAGAAATCCATTTTGATATCGAATTCCATATCAATTTCGAAATCCATTTCGAATTCGAAATCCATATCGATATCGAAATCCATATCGATATCGAAATCCATATCGAATTCGAAATCCATTTCGATATCGAAATCCATATCAATATCGAAATCCATATCGAATTCGAAATCCATTTCGATATAGAAATCCATTTCGATATTAAATTCCATTTCGATTTCGAAATCCATTTCGATATCGAAATCCATTTCGATTTCGAAATTCATATCAAATTCGAAATCCATATCGATTTTGAAATCCATTTCGATATCGAAATCTATTTCGATTTCGAAATCCATATAGAAATCCATTTCAATATTGAATTCCATATCAATTTCGAAATCCAATTCGAATTCGAAATTCATATCGATATCGAAATCCATATCGAATTCGAAATCCATTTCGATATCGAAATCCATTTCGATATCGAAATCCATTTCGATATCGAAATCCATTTCGATTTCGAAATCCATTTCGATTTCGAAATCCATATAGAAATCCATTTTGATATCGAATTCCATATCAATTTAGAAATCCATTTCGAATTCGAAATCCATTTCGATTTCGAAATCCATTTCGAAATCGGAATCCATTTCGATTTCGAAATCCATTTCGAAATCGGAATCCATTTCGATATCGAAATCCATTTCGAATTCGAAATCCATTTCGAATTCAAAATCCATTTCGATATCGAAATCCATTTCGATTTCGAAATCCATATTGAATTCGAAATCCATATCGAATGCGAATTCCATTTCGATATCGAAATCCATTTCGATTTCGAAATCCATATTGAATTCGAAATCCATATCGAATGCGAATTCCATTTCGATATCGAAATCCATATAGATTTCGAAATCCATTTCGATATCGAAATCCATTTCGATTTCGAAATCCATATAGAAATCCATTTCGATATCGAATTCCATATCAATTTCGAAATACATTTCGAATTCGAAATCCATTTCGATGTCGAAATCCATATCGATATCGAAATCCATTTCGAAAACGGAATCCATTTCGATATCGAATTCCATATCGAATTCGAAATCCACTTCGATATCGAAATCCATATCGATATTTCGAAATCCATTTCGAATTCAAAATCCATTTCGATATCGAAATCCATTTCGATTTCGAAATTCATATCGAAATCCATTTCGATTTCGAAATCCATTTCGATATCGAAATCCATTTCGATTTCGAAATCCATATCGAATTCGAAATCCATTTCGAATTCGAAATCCATTTCGATATCAAAATCCATTTCGATTTCGAAATCCATTGCGATATCGAAATCCATTTCGATTTCGAAATCCATATCGAATTCGAAATCCATTTCGATTTCGAAATCCATTTTGAAATCGAAATCCATTTCGAAATCGGAATCCATTTCGATATCGAAATCCATTTCGAAATTGGAATCCATTTCGATATCGAAATCCATTTCGATATCGAATTCCATATCCATTTCGAATTCGAAATCCATATCGAATTCGAAATCCATTTCGATATCGAAATCCATTTCGATTTCGAAATCCATATCGAATTCGAAATCCATATCGAATTCGAAATCCATTTCGATATCGAAATCCATTTCGATATCGAAATCCATATCGATTTCGAAATCCATTTCGATATCGAAATCCATTTCGATTTCGAAATCCATATAGAAATCCATTTCGATATCGAATTCCATATCAATTTCGAAATCCAATTCGAATTCGAAATCCATTTCGATTTCGAAACCAATTTTGAATTCGAAATCCTTATCGATATCGAAATCCATTTCGATTTCGAAATCCATTTTGAAATCGGAATCCATTTCGATATCGAAATCCATTTCGAATTCTAAATTTATTTCGATTTCGAAATCCATTTCGATATCGAAATCCATTTCGATTTCAAAATCCATATCGAATTCGAAGTCCATTTCGATATCGAAATCCATTTCGATATCGAAATCCATTTCGAAATCCATTTCTATATCGAAATCCATTTCGATTTCGAAATCCATGTAGAAATCCATTTCGATTTCGAAATCCATTTCGATTTCGAAATCCATTTCGATATCGAAATCCATTTCGATTTCGAAATCCATATCGAATTCGAAATCCATTTCGATATCGAAATCCATTTCGAAATCGGAATCCATTTCGATTTCGAAATCCATTTCGAAATCGAAATCCATTTCGATATCGAAATCCATTTCGATATCGAATTCCATATCCATTTCGAATTCGAAATCCATATCGAATTCGAAATCCATTTCTATATCGAAATCCATTTCGATTTCGAAATCCATGTAGAAATCCATTTCGATATCGAAATCCATTTCGATTTCGAAATCCATATCGAATTCGAAATCCATTTCGATTTCGAAATCCATTTTGAAATCGAAATCCTTATCGATATCGAAATCCATTTCGAAATCGCAATCCATATCGATATCGAAATCCATTTCGATATCGAAATCCATTTCGAATTCGAAATCCATTTCGAAATCGAAATCCACATCGATATTGAAATCCATTTCGAATTCGAAATCCATTTCGAAAACGGAATCCATTTCGATATCGAATTCCATATCGAATTCGAAATCCATTTCGAAATCGAAATCCATATAGATATTGAAATCCATTTCGATATCGAATTCGATATCAATTTCGAAATCCATATCGATATCGAAATCCATATCGAATTCGAAATCCATTTCGATATCGAAATCCATTTCGATTTCGAAATCTATTTCGATATCGAAATCCATTTCGATTTCGAAATCCATTTCGATTTCGAAATCCATATAGAAATCCATTTCGATATCGAATTCCATATCAATTTCGAAATCCATTTCGAATTCGAAATCCATATCGATATCGAAATCCATATCGATATCGAAATCCATATCGAATTCGAAATCCATTTCGATATCGAAATCCATATCGATATCGAAATTCATATCGAATTCGAAATCCATTTCGATATCGAAATCCATTTCGATTTCGAAATCCATATAGAAATCCATTTCGATATCGAATTCCATATCAATTTCGAAATCCAATTCGAATTCGAAATCCATATCGATATCGAAATCCATATCGAATTCGAAATCCATTTCGATATCGAAATCCATTTCGATTTCGAAATCCATATAGAAATCCATTTTGATATCGAATTCCATATCAATTTCGAAATCCATTTCGATATCGAAATCCATTTCGATTTCAAAATCCATATCGAATTCGAAGTCCATTTCGATATCGGAATCCATTTCGATATCGAAATCCATTTCGATATCGAATTCCATATCCATTTCGAATTCGAAATCCATATCGATATCGAAATCCATATCGATATCGAAATCCATATCGAATTCGAAATCCATTTCGATATCGAAATCCATATCGATATCGAAATTCATATCGAATTCGAAATCCATTTCGATATCGAAATCCATTTCGATTTCGAAATCCATATAGAAATCCATTTCGATATCGAATTCCATATCAATTTCGAAATCCAATTCGAATTCGAAATCCATATCGATATCGAAATCCATATCGAATTCGAAATCCATTTCGATATCGAAATCCATTTCGATTTCGAAATCCATATAGAAATCCATTTTGATATCGAATTCCATATCAATTTCGAAATCCATTTCGAACTCGAAATCCATTTCGATATCGAAATCCATATCGATATCGAAATCCATTTCGAAAACGGAATCCATTTCGATATCGAGTTCCATATCGAATTCGAAATCCATTTCGATATCGAAGTCCATATCATTTTCGAAATCCATTTCGAATTCAAAATCCATTTCGATATCGAAATCCATTTCGATTTCGAAATTCATATCGAAATCCATTTCGATTTCGAAATCCATTTCGAAATCCATTTCGATTTCGAAATCCATTCGATTTCGAAATCCATATCGAATTCGAAATCCATTTCGATTTCGAAATCCATTTCGATATCAAAATCCATTTCGATTTCGAAATCCATTTCGATATCGAAATCCATATCGAATTCGAAATCCATTTCGATTTCGAAGTCCAATTTGAAATCGAAATCCATTTCGAAATCGAAATCCATTTCGATATCGAAATCCATTTCGAAATTGGAATCCATTTCGATATCGAAATCCATTTCGAAATCGGAATCCATTTCGATATCGAAATCCATTTCGAAATCGGAATCCATTTCGATATCGAATACCATATCCATTTCGAATTCGAAATCCATATCGAATTCGAAATCCATATCGAATTCGAAATCCATTCCTATATCGAAATCCATTTCGATTTCGAAATCCATAAAGAAATCCATTTCGATATCGAATTCCATATCAATTTCGAAATCCATTTCGAATTCGAAATCCATTTCGAAATCGAAATCCACATCGATATTGAAATCCATTTCGAATTCGAAATCCATTTCGAAATCGGAATCCATTTCGATATCGAAATCCATTTCGAAATCGGAATCCATTTCAATATCGAAATCCATTTCGAAATCGGAATCCATTTCGATATCGAAATCCATTTCGAAATCGGAATCCATTTCGATATCGAAATGGATTTCCATTTCCATTTCGATATCGAAATCCATTTCGATTTCGAAATTCATATCGAAATCCATTTCGATTTCGAAATCCATTTCGATATCGAAATCCATATCGGATTCGAAATCCATATCGGATTCGAAATCCATTTCGATATCGAAATCCATTTCGATTTTGAAATCCATTTCGATATCGAAATCCATTTCGATTTCGAAATTCATATCGAAATCCATTTCGATATCGAAATCCATATCGGATTCGAAATCCATTTCGATATCGAAATCCATTTCGATTTTGAAATCCATTTCGATATCGAAATCCATTTCGATTTCGAAATCCATATCGAATTCGAAATCCATTTCGATTTCGAAATCCATTTCTATATCGAAATCCATTTCGATATCGAAATCCATTTCGATATCGAAATCCATATCGATTTCGAAATCCATTTCGATATCGAAATCCATTTCGATTTCGATATCGAATTCCATATCAATTTCGAAATCCAATTCGAATTCCAAATCCATATCGATATCGAAATCCATATGGAATTCGAAATCCATTTCGATATCGAAATCCATTTCGATTTCAAAATCCATATCGAATTCGAAATCCATTTCGATTTCGAAACCAATTTTGAAATCGAAATCCTTATCGATATCGACATCCATTTCGAAATCGGAATCCATTTCGATATCGAAATCCATTTCAAAATCGAAAACCATTTCGATATCGAATTCCATATCCATTTCGAATTGGAAATCCATATCGAATTCGAAATCCATTTCTATATCGAAATCCATTTCGATTTCGAAATCCATATAGAAATCCATTTCGATATCGAATTCCATATCAATTTCGAAATACATTTCGATATCGAAATCCATTTCGATTTCGAAATCCATTTCGATTTCGAAATCCATATAGAAATCCATTTCGATATCGAATTCCATATCAATTTCGAAATCCATTTCGATATCGAAATCCATTTCGATTTCAAAATCCATATCGAATTCGAAATCCATTTCGATTTCGAAACCAGTTTTGAAATCGAAATCCTTATCGATATCGAAATCCATTTCGAAATCGGAATCCATTTCGATATCGAAATCCATTTCGAAATCGGAGTCCATTTCGATATCGAAATCCATTTCGATATCGAATTCCATATCCATTTCGAATTCGAAATCCATATCGAATTCGAAATCCATTTCTATATCGAAATCCATTTCGATTTCGAAATCCATATAGAAATCCATTTCGATATCGAATTCCATATCAATTTCGAAATCCATTTCGATATCGAAATCCATTTCGATATCGAAATCCATATCGAATTCGAAATCCATTTCGATTTCGAAATCCAATTTCGAAATCGAAATCCTTATCGATATCGAAATCCATTTCGAAATCGAAATCCATTTCGATATCGAAATCCATTTCGAAATCGAAATCCATTTCGATATCGAAATCCATTTCGATATCGAATTCCATATCCATTTCGAATTCGAAATCCATATCGAATTCGAAATCCATTTCTATATCGAAATCCATTTCGATTTCGAAATCCATATAGAAATCCATTTCGATATCGAATTCCATGTCAATTTCGAAATCGATTTCGAATTCGAAATCCATTTCGAAATCGAAATCCACATCGATATTGAAATCCATTTCGAATTCGAAATCCATTTCGAAATCGAAATCCCTATAGATATTGAAATCCATTTCGATATCGAATTCCACATCAATTTCGAAATCCATTTCGAATTCGAAATCCATATCGATATCGAAATCCATTTCGATTTCGAAATCCATTTCGATTTCGAAATCCATTTCGATTTCGAAATCCATATCGAATTCGAAATCCATATCGAATTCGAAATCCATTTCGAATTCGAAATCCATTTCGATATCGAAATCCATATCGATATCGAAATACATTTCGATTTCGAAATCCATATAGAAATCCATTTCGATATCGAATTCCATATCAATTTCGAAATCCATTTCGAATTCGAAATCCATTTCGATATCGAAATCCATTTCGATTTCGAAATTCATATCGAAATCCATTTCGATATCGAAATCCATTTCGATTTCGAAATCCATTTCGATATCGAAATCCATTTCGATTTCGAAATCCATTTCGATTTCGAAATCCATATCGAATTCGAAATCCATTTCGATTTCGAAATCCATTTCGATATCAAAATCCATTTCGATTTCGAAATCCATTTCGATATCGAAATCCATTTCGATTTCGAAATCCATATCGAATTCGAAATCCATATCGATTTCGAAATCCAATTTGAAATCGAAATCCATTTCGATATCGAAATCCATTTCGATTTCGAAATCCATTTCGATATCGAAATCCATTTTGATATCGAATTCCATATCAATTTCGAAATCCATATCGAATTCGAAATCCATTTCGATTTCGAAATCCATTTCGATATCGAAATCCATTTCGATTTCGAAATCCATTTCGATATCGAAATCCATTTCGATATCGAAGTCCATTTCGATTTCGAAATCCATAAAGAAATCCATTTCGATATCGAATTCCATATCAATTTCGAAATCCAATTCGAATTCGAAATCCATATCGATATCGAAATCCATATCGAATTCGAAATCCATTTCGATATCCAAATCCATTTCGATTTCGAAATCCATATAGAAATCCATTTCGATATCGAATTCCATATCAATTTCGAAATCCATTTCGAACTCGAAATCCATTTCGATATCGAAATCCATATCGAATTCGAAATCCATTTCGATATCGAAATCCATATCGATTTCGAAATCCATTTCGAATTCGAAATCCATTTCGATATCGAAATCCATTTCGATTTCGAAATTCATATCGAAATCCATTTCGATTTCGAAATCCATTTCGATATCGAAATCCATTTCGATTTCGAAATCCATTTCGATATCGAAATCCATTTCGATTTCGAAATCCATTTCGATTTCGAAATCCATTTCGATTTCGAAATCCATATCGAATTCGAAATCCATTTCGATATCGAAATCCATATCGATTTCGAAATCCATTTCGATATCGAAATCCATATCAATTTCGAAATCCAATTCGAATTCGAAATCCATATCGATATCGAAATCCATATCGAATTCGAAATCCATTTCGACATAGAAATCCATTTCGACATCGAAATCCATTTCGATTTCGAAATCCACATCGATATTGAAATCCATTTCGAATTCGAAATCCATTTCGAAATCGGAATCCATTTCGATATCGAAATCCATATCGAATTCGAAATCCATATCGATTTCGAAATCCATATCGAATGCGAATTCCATTTCGAAATCGAAATCCATATCGATTTCGAAATCCATTTCGATATCGAAATCCATTTCGATTTCGAAATCCAAATAGAAATCCATTTCGATATCGAATTCCATATCAATTTCGAAATCCAATTCGAATTCGAAATCCATATCGATATCGAAATCCATATCGAATTCGAAATCCATTTCGAATTCGAAATCCATTTCGATATCGAAATCCATTTCGATTTCGAAATCCATATAGAAATCCATTTCGATATCGAATTCCATATCAATTTCGAAATCCATTTCGAACTCGAAATCCATTTCGATATCGAAATCCATATCGATATCGAAATCCATTTCGAAAACGGAATCCATTTCGATATCGAATTCCATATCGAATTCGAAATCCATTTCGATATCGAAATCCATATCAATTTCGAAATCCATTTCGAATTCGAAATCCATTTCGAATTCAAAATTAATTTCGATATCGAAATCCATTTCGATTTCGAAATTCATATCGAATTCGAAATCCATTTCGATTTCGAAATCCATTTCGATATCAAAATCCATATCGATTTCGAAATCCATTTCGATATCGAAATCCATATCAATTTCGAAATCCAATTCGAATTCGAAATCCATATCGATATCGAAATCCATATCGAATTCGAAATCCATTTCGATATCGAAATCCATTTCGATTTCGAAATCCATATAGAAATCCATTTTGATATCGAATTCCATATCAATTTCGAAATCCATTTCGAACTCGAAATCCATTTCGATATCGAAATCCATATCGATATCGAAATCCATTTCGAAAACGGAATCCATTTCGATATCGAATTCCATATCGAATTCGAAATCCATTTCGATATCGAAATCCATATCATTTTCGAAATCCATTTCGAATTCGAAATCCATTTCGAATTCGAAATCCATTTCGATATTCGAAATCCATTTCGAATTCGAAATCCATTTCGATATCGAAATCCATTTCGATTTCGAAATCCATTCGATATCGAAATCCATTTCGATTTCGAAATCCATTTCGATATCGAAATCCATTTCGATTTCGAAATCCATTTCGATATCGAAATCCATTTCGATTTCGAAATCCATTTCGATATCGAAATCCATTTCGATATCGAAATCCATTTCGATATCGAAATCCATTTCGATTTCGAAATCCATTTCGATATCGAAATCCATTTCGATTTCGAAATCCATTTCGAATTCAAAATTAATTTCGATATCGAAATCCATTTCGATTTCGAAATTCATATCGAAATCCATTTCGATTTCGAAATCCATTTCGATATCGAAATCCATTTCGATTTCGAAATCCATTTCGATATCGAAATCCATTTCGATTTCGAAATCCATATCGAATTCGAAATCCATTTCGATTTCGAAATCCATTTCGATATCGAAATCCAATTTGAAATCGAAATCCATTTCGAAATCGGAATCCATTTCGATATCGAAGTCCATTTCGAAATTGGAATCCATTTCGATATCGAAATCCATTTCGAAAACGGAATCCATTTCGATATCGAAATCCATTTCGATATCGAATTCCATATCCATGTCGAATTCGAAGTCCATATCGAATTCGAAATCCATTTCTATATCGAAATCCATTTCGATTTCGAAATCCATAAAGAAATCCATTTCGATATCGAATTCCATATCAATTTCGAAATCCATTTCGAATTCGAAATCCATTTCGAAATCGAAATCCACATCGATATTGAAATTCATTTCGCATATCGAAATCCATTTCGAAATCGAAATCCATTTCGATATCGAAATCCATATCGAATTCGAAATCCATATCGAATTCGAAATCCATATCGAATGCGAATTCCATTTCGATATCGAAATCCATATCGATTTCGAAATCCATTTCGATATCGAAATCCATTTCGATTTCGAAATCCATATAGAAATCCATTTTGATATCGAATTCCATATCAATTTCGAAATCCATTTCGAACTCGAAATCCATTTCGATATCGAAATCCATATCGATATCGAAATCCATTTCGAAAACGGAATCCATTTCGATATCGAATTCCATATCGAATTCGAAATCCATTTCGATATCGAAATCCATATCATTTTCGAAATCCATTTCGAATTCGAAATCCATTTCGAATTCAAAATTAATTTCGATATCGAAATCCATTTCGATTTCGAAATTCATATCGAATTCGAAATCCATTTCGATTTCGAAATCCATTTCGATATCAAAATCCATTTCGAAAACGGAATCCATTTCGATATCGAATTCGAAATCCATTTCGATATCGAAATCCATATCATTTTCGAAATCCATTTCGAATTCGAAATCCATTTCGAATTCAAAATCCATTTCGATATCGAAATCCATTTCGATTTCGAAATTCATATCGAAATCCATTTCGATTTCGAAATTCATATCGAAATCCATTTCGATTTCGAAATCCATTTCGATTTCGAAATCCATTTCGATTTCGAAATCCATTTCGATTTCGAAATCCATATCGAATTTGAAATCCATTTCGATTTCGAAATCCATTTCGATATCAAAATCCATTTCGATTTCGAAATCCATTTCGATATCGAAATCCATTTCGATTTCGAAATCCATATCGAATTCGAAATCCATTTCGATTTCGAAATCCATATTCGAAATCGAAATCCATTTCGATATCGAAATCCATTTCAATTTCGAAATCCATAAAGAAATCCATTTCGATATCGAATTCCATATCAATTTCGAAATCCATTTCGAATTCGAAATCCATTTCGAAATCGAAATCCACATCGATATTGAAATTCATTTCGCATTCGAAATCCATTTCGAAATCGGAATCCATTTCGATATCGAAATCCATATCGAATTCGAAATCCATATCGAATTCGAAATCCATATCGAATGCGAATTCCAATTCGATATCGAAATCCATATCGATTTCGAAATCCATTTCGATTTCGAAATCCATATCGAATTTGAAATCCATTTCGATTTCGAAATCCATATAGAAATCCATTTTGATATCGAATTCCATATCAATTTCGAAATCCATTTCGAACTCGAAATCCATTTCGATATCGAAATCCATATCGATATCGAAATCCATTTCGAAAACGGAATCCATTTCGATATCGAATTCCATATCGAATTCGAAATCCATTTCGATATCGAAATCCATATCATTTTCGAAATCCATTTCGAATTCGAAATCCATTTCGAATTCAAAATTAATTTCGATATCGAAATCCATTTCGATTTCGAAATTCATATCGAATTCGAAATCCATTTCGATTTCGAAATCCATTTCGATATCAAAATCCATTTCGAAAACGGAATCCATTTCGATATCGAATTCCATATCGAATTCGAAATCCATTTCGATATCGAAATCCATATCAATTTCGAAATCCATTTCGAATTCGAAATCCATTTCGAATTCAAAATCCATTTCGATATCGAAATCCATTTCGATTTCGAAATTCATATCGAAATCCATTTCGATTTCGAAATCCATTTCGATTTCGAAATCCATATCGAATTCGAAATCCATTTCGATTTCGAAATCCATTTCGATATCAAAATCCATTTCGATTTCGAAATCCATTTCGATATCGAAATCCATTTCGATTTCGAAATCCATATCGAATTCGAAATCCATTTCGATTTCGAAATCCAATTTGAAATCGAAATCCATTTCGATATCGAAATCCATTTCAATTTCGAAATCCATATAGAAATCCATTTTGATATCGAATTCCATATCAATTTCGAAATCCATTTCGAATTCGAAATCCATTTCGATTTCGAAATCCATTTCGATATCGAAATCCATTTCGATTTCGAAATCCATTTCGATATCGAAATCCATTTCGATTTCGAAATCCAATTTGAAATCGAAATCCATTTCGATATCGAAATCCATTTCGATTTCGATCTCCATATAGAAATCCATTTCGATATCGAATTCCATATCAATTTCGAAATCCAATTCGAATTCGAAATCCATATCGAAATCCATATCGAATTCGAAATCCATTTCGATATCGAAATCCATTTCGATTTCGAAATCCATATAGAAATCCATTTCGATATCGAATTCCATATCGAATTCGAAATCCATTTCGATATCGAAATCCATATCATTTTCGAAATCCATTTCGAATTCGAAATCCATTTCGAATTCAAAATCCATTTCGATATCGAAATCCATTTCGATTTCGAAATTCATATCGAAATCCATTTCGATTTCGAAATCCATTTCGATTTCGAAATCCATATCGAATTCGAAATCCATTTCGATTTCGAAATCCATTTCGATATCAAAATCCATTTCGATTTCGAAATCCATTTCGATATCGAAATCCATTTCGATTTCGAAATCCATATCGAATTCGAAATCCATTTCGATTTCGAAATCCAATTCGAAATCGAAATCCATTTCGATATCGAAATCCATTTCAATTTCGAAATCCATATAGAAATCCATTTTGATATCGAATTCCATATCAATTTCGAAATCCATATCGAATTCGAAAACCATTTCGATTTCGAAATCCATTTCGATATCGAAATCCATTTCGATTTCGAAATCCATTTCGATATCGAAATCCATTTCGATTTCGAAATCCAATTTGAAATCGAAATCCATTTCGATATCGAAATCCATTTCGATTTCGAAATCCATATAGAAATCCATTTCGATTTCGAAATCCATTTCGATATCGAAATCCATTTCGATTTCGAAATCCATATCGAATTCGAAATCCATTTCGATTTCGAAATCCATTTCGAAATCGAAATCCATTTCGATATCGAAATCCATTTCGATTTCGAAATCCATAAAGAAATCCATTTCGATATCGAATTCCATATCAATTTCGAAATCCAATTCGAATTCGAAATCCATATCGAAATCCATATCGAATTCGAAATCCATTTCGATATCGAAATCCATTTCGATTTCGAAATCCATATAGAAATCCATTTTGACATCGAATTCCATATCAATTTCGAAATCCATTTCGAACTCGAAATCCATTTCGATATCGAATTCCATATCGAATTCGAAATCCATTTCGATATAGAAATCCATATCATTTTCGAAATCCATTTCGAATTCGAAATCAATTTCGAAATCGAAATCCATTTCGATTTCGAAATTCATATCGAAATCCATTTCGATTTCGAAATCCATTTCGATATCGAAATCCATTTCGATTTCGAAATCCATTTCGATATCGAAATCCATTTCGATTTCGAAATCCATTTCGATTTCGAAATCCATTTCGATTTCGAAATCCATATCGAATTCGAAATCCATTTCGAAATCGAAATCCATTTCGATATCAAAATCCATATCGATTTCGAAATCCATTTCGATTTCGAAATCCATTTCGATATCGAAATCCATTTCGATATCGAAATCCATTTCGATATCGAAATCCATTTCGATTTCGAAATCCATTTCGATATCGAAATCCATTTCGATTTCGAAATCCATTTCGAATTCAAAATTAATTTCGATATCGAAATCCATTTCGATTTCGAAATTCATATCGAAATCCATTTCGATATCGAAATCCATATCGATATCGAAATCCATTTCGAAAACGGAATCCATTTCGATATCGAATTCCATATCGAATTCGAAATCCATTTCGATATCGAAGTCCATATCAATTTCGAAATCCATTTCGAATTCGAAATCCATTTCGATATCGAAATCCATTTCGATTTCGAAATTCATATCGAAATCCATTTCGATTTCGAAATCCATTTCGAAATCCATTTCGATTTCGAAATCCATTTCGATTTCGAAATCCATATCGAATTCGAAATCCATTTCGATTTCGAAATCCATTTCGATATCAAATCCATTTCGATTTCGAAATCCATTTCGATATCGAAATCCATATCGAATTCGAAATCCATTTCGATTTCGAAGTCCAATTTGAAATCGAAATCCATTTCGAAATCGGAATCCATTTCGATATCGAAATCCATTTCGAAATTGGAATCCATTTCGATATCGAAATCCATTTCGAAATCGGAATCCATTTCGATATCGAAATCCATTTCGAAATCGGAATCCATTTCGATATCGAAATCCATTTCGATATCGAATACCATATCCATTTCGAATTCGAAATCCATATCGAATTCGAAATCCATTTCTATATCGAAATCCATTTCGATTTCGAAATCCATTCAAAGAAATCCATTTCGATATCGAATTCCATATCAATTTCGAAATCCATTTCGAATTCGAAATCCATTTCGAAATCGAAATCCACATCGATATTGAAATCCATTTCGAATTCGAAATCCATTTTGAAATCGGAATCCATTTCGATATCGAAATCCATTTCGAAATCGGAATCCATTTCAATATCGAAATCCATTTCGAAATCGGAATCCATTTCGATATCGAAATCCATTTCGAAATCGAAATCCATTTCGATATCGAAATGGATTTCCATTCCATTTCGATATCGAAATCCATTTCGATTTCGAAATTCATATTCGAAATCCATTTCGATTTCGAAATCCATTTCGATATCGAAATCCATATCGGATTCGAAATCCATTTCGATATCGAAATCCATTTCGATTTTGAAATCCATTTCGATATCGAAATCCATTTCGATTTCGAAATCCATATCGAATTCGAAATCCATTTCGATTTCGAAATCCATTTCTATATCGAAATCCATTTCGATATCGAAATCCATTTCGATATCGAAATCCATATCGATTTCGAAATCCATTTCGATATCGAAATCCATTTCGATTTCGATATCGAATTCCATATCAATTTCGAAATCCAATTCGAATTCGAAATCCATATCGATATCGAAATCCATATGGAATTCGAAATCCATTTCGATATCGAAATCCATTTCGATTTCAAAATCCATATCGAATTCGAAATCCATTTCGATTTCGAAATCCAATTTTGAAATCGAAATCCATTATCGATATCGACATCCATTTCGAAATCGGAATCCATTTCGATATCGAAATCCATTTCAAAATCGAAAACCATTTCGATATCGAATTCCATATCCATTTCGAATTGGAAATCCATATCGAATTCGAAATCCATTTCTATATCGAAATCCATTTCGATTTCGAAATCCATATAGAAATCCATTTCGATATCGAATTCCATATCAATTTCGAAATACATTTCGATATCGAAATCCATTTCGATTTCGAAATCCATATAGAAATCCATTTCGATATCGAATTCCATATCAATTTCGAAATCCATTTCGATATCGAAATCCATTTCGATTTCAAAATCCATATCGATATTCGAAATCCATTTCGATTTCGAAACCCATTTTGAAATCGAAATCCTTATCGATATCGAAATCCATTTCGAAATCGGAATCCATTTCGATATCGAAATCCATTTCGAAATCGGAATCCATTTCGAAATCGGAATCCATTTCGATATCGAAATCCATTTCGATATCGAATTCCATATCCATTTCGAATTCGAAATCCATATCGAATTCGAAATCCATTTCTATATCGAAATCCATTTCGATTTCGAAATCCATATAGAAATCCATTTCGATATCGAATTCCATATCAATTTCGAAATCCATTTCGATATCGAAATCCATTTCGATTTCAAAATCCATATCGAATTCGAAATGCATTTCGATTTCGAAACCAATTTTGAAATCGAAATCCTTATCGATATCGAAATCCATTTCGAAATCGAAATCCATTTCGATATCGAAATCCATTTCGAAATCGGAATCCATTTCGATATCGAAATCCATTTCGATATCGATTCCATATCCATTTCGAATTCGAAATCCATATCGATATTCGAAATCCATTTCTATATCGAAATCCATTTCGATTTCGAAATCCATATATCGAAATCCATTTCGATATCGAATTCCATGTCAATTTCGAAATCGATTTCGAATTCGAAATCCATTTCGAAATCGAAATCCAAATCGATATTGAAATCCATTTCGAATTCGAAATCCATTTCGAAATCGAAATCCCTATAGATATTGAAATCCATTTCGATATCGAATTCCACATCAATTTCGAAATCCATTTCGAATTCGAAATCCATATTGATATCGAAATCCATTTCGATTTCGAAATCCATTTCGATTTCGAAATCCATTTCGATTTCGAAATCCATTTCGATTTCGAAATCCATATCGAATTCGAAATCCATATCGAATTCGAAATCCATTTCGAATTCGAAATCCATTTCGATATCGAAATCCATTTCGATATCGAAATAAATTTCGATTTCGAAATCCATATAGAAATCCATTTTGATATCGAATTCCATATCAATTTCGAAATCCATTTCGAATTCAAAATCCATTTCGATATCGAAATCCATTTCGATTTCGAAATTCATATCGAAATCCATTTCGATATCGAAATCCATTTCGATTTCGAAATCCATTTCGATATCGAAATCCATTTCGTTTTCGAAATCCATATCGAATTCGAAATCCATTTCGATTTCGAAATCCATTTCGATATCAAAATCCATTTCGATTTCGAAATCCATTTCGATATCGAAATCCATTTCGATTTCGAAATCCATATCGAATTCGACATCCATTTCGATTTTGAAATCCAATTTGAAATCGAAATCCATTTCGATATCGAAATCCATTTCGATTTCGAAATCCATATAGAAATCCATTTTGATATCGAATTCCATATCAATTTCGAAATCCATATCGAATTCGAAATCCATTTCGATTTCGAAATCCATTTCGATATCGAAATCCATTTCGATTTCGAAATCCATTTCGATATCGAAATCCATTTCGATATCGAAATCCATTTCGATTTCGAAATCCATAAAGAAATCCATTTGTATATCGAATTCCATATCAATTTCGAAATCCAATTCGAATTCGAAATCCATATCGATATCGAAATCCAAATCGAATTCGAAATCCATTTCGATATCCAAATCCATTTCGATTTCGAAATCCATATAGAAATCCATTTTGACATCGAATTCCATATCAATTTCGAAATCCATTTCGAACTCGAAACCCATTTCGATATCGAATTCCATATCGATATTCAGAAATCCATTTCGATATCGAAATCCATATCAATTTCGAAATCCATTTCGAATTCGAAATCCATTTCGATATCGAAATCCATTTCGATTTCGAAATTCATATCGAAATCCTCTTCGATTTCGAAATCCATTTCGATATCGAAATCCATTTCGATTTCGAAATCCATTTCGATATCGAAATCCATTTCGATTTCGAAATCCATTTCGATTTCGAAATCCATTTCGATTTCGAAATCCATATCGAATTCGAAATCCATTTCGATATCAAAATCCATATCGATTTCGAAATCCATTTCGATATCGAAATCCATATCAATTTCGAAATCCAATTCGAATTCGAAATCCATATCGATATCGAAATCCATATCGAATTCGAAATCCATTTCGACATCGAAATCCATTTCGACATCGAAATCCATTTCGATTTCGAAATCCACATCGATATTGAAATCCATTTCGAAATCGGAATCCATTTCGATATCGAAATCCATATCGAATTCGAAATCCATATCGAATTCGAAATCCATATCGAATGCGAATTCCATTTCGAAATCGAAATCCATATCGATTTCGAAATCCATTTCGATATCGAAATCCATTTCGATTTCGAAATCCATATAGAAATCCATTTCGATATCGAATTCCATATCAATTTCGAAATCCAATTCGAATTCGAAATCCATATCGATATCGAAATCCATATCGAATTCGAAATCCATTTCGATATCGAAATCCATTTCGATTTCGAAATCCATATAGAAATCCATTTCGATATCGAATTCCATATCAATTTCGAAATCCATTTCGAACTCGAAATCCATTTCGATATCGAAATCCATATCGATATCGAAATCCATTTCGAATGAACGGAATCCATTTCGATATCCAATTCCATATCGAATTCGAAATCCATTTCGATATCGAAATCCATATCAATTTCGAAATCCATTTCGAATTCGAAATCCATTTCGAATTCAAAATTAATTTCGATATCGAAATCCATTTCGATTTCGAAATTCGTATCGATATTCGAAATCCATTTCGATTTCGAAATCCATTTCGATATCAAAATCCATATCGATTTCGAAATCCATTTCGATATCGAAATCCATATCAATTTCGAAATCCAATTCGAATTCGAAATCCATATCGATATCGAAATCCATATCGAATTCGAAATCCATTTCGATATCTAAATCCATTTCGATTTCGAAATCCATATAGAAATCCATTTCGATATCGAATTCCACATCAATTTCGAAATCCATTTCGAACTCGAAATCCATTTCGATATCGAAATCCATATCGATATCGAAATCCATTTCGAAAACGGAATCCTTTTCGATATCGAATTCCATATCGAATTCGAAATCCATTTCGATATCGAAATCCATATCATTTTCGAAATCCATTTCGAATTTGAAATCCATTTCGAATTCGAAATCCATTTCGAATTCGAAATCCATTTCGAATTCAAAATCCATTTCGATATCGAAATCCATTTCGATTTCGAAATTCAATATCGAAATCCATTTCGATTTCGAAATCCATTTCGATATCGAAATCCATTTCGATTTCGAAATCCATTTCGATTTCGAAATCCATTTCGATATCGAAATCCATTTCGATATCGAAATCCATTTCGATATCAAATCCAATTTGAAATCGAAATCCATTTCGAAATCGGAATCCATTTCGATATCGAAGTCCATTTCGAATTGAAATCCATTTCGATATCGAAATCAATTTCGAAAACGAAATCCATTTCGATATCGAAATCCATTTCGATATCGAATTCCGATATCCATGTCGAATTCGAAGTCCATATCGAATTCGAAATCCATTTCTATATCGAAATCCATTTCGATTTCGAAATCCATAAAGAAATCCATTTCGATATCGAATTCCATATCAATTTCGAAATCCATTTCGAATTCGAAATCCATTTCGAAATCGAAATCCACATCGATATTGAAATTCATTTCGCATTCGAAATCCATTCGAAATCGGAATCCATTTCGATATCGAAATCCATATCGAATTCGAAATCCATATCGAATTCGAAATCCATATCGAATGCGAATTCCATTTCGATATCGAAATCCATATCGATTTCGAAATCCATTTCGATATCGAAATCCATTTCGATTTCGAAATCCATATAGAAATCCATTTTGATATCGAATTCCATATCAATTTCGAAATCCATTTCGAACTCGAAATCCATTTCGATATCGAAATCCATATCGATATCGAAATCCATTTCGAAAACGAAATCCATTTCGATATCGAATTCCATATCGAATTCGAAATCCATTTCGATATCGAAATCCATATCAATTTCGAAATCCATTTCGAATTCGAAATCCATTTCGAATTCAAAATTAATTTCGATATCGAAATCCATTTCGATTTCGAAATTCATATCGAATTCGAAATCCATTTCGAATTCGAAATCCATTTCGAATTCAAAATTAATTTCGATATCGAAATCCATTTCGATTTCGAAATCCATTTCGATATCGAAATCCATTTCGATTTCGAAATCCATTTCGATATCGAATTCCATTTCGAATTCAAAATTAATTTCGATTTCGAAATCCATTTCGATATCGAAATCCATTTCGATTTCGAAATCCATTTCGATATCGAAATCCATTCCGATTTCGAAATCCATATCGAATTCGAAATCCATTTCGATTTCGAAATCCATTTTGAAATCGGAATCCATTTCGATATCGAAATCCATTTCGATATCGAAATCTATATCGAAATCCATTTCGATATCGGAATCCATATCGATATCGAAATCTATATCGAATTCGAAATCCAATTTGAAATCGAAATCCATTTCGATATCGAAATCCATTTCGATTTCGAAATCCATATAGAAATCCATTTCGATTTCGAATTCCATTTCGATATCGAAATCCATTTCGATTTCGAAATCCATATCGAATTCGAAATCCATTTCGATTTCGAAATCCAATTTGAAATCGAAATCCATTTCGATATCGAAATCCATTTCGATTTCGAAATCCATATCGATATCGAAATCCATTTCGAAAACGGAATCCATTTCGATATCGAATTCCATATCGAATTCGAAATCCATTTCGATATCGAAATCCATATCATTTTCGAAATCCATTTCGAATTCGAAATCCATTTCGAATTCAAAATTAATTTCGATATCGAAATCCATTTCGATTTCGAAATTCATATCGAATTCGAATCCATTCGAATTCGAAATCCATTTCGAATTCAAAATTAATGAACATCGTTCGATATCGAAATCCATTTCGATTTCGAAATCCATTTCGATATCGAAATCCATTTCGATATAATTCGACGAACATCGATTTCAGAAATTTCGAAATCCATTTCGATATCGAATTCCATTTCGAATTCAAAATTAATTTCGATATCGAAATCCATTTCGATTTCGAAATTCATATCGAATTCGAAATCCATTTCGAATTCGAAATCCATTTCGAGAATATCAAATTAATTTCGATATCGAAATCCATTTCGATTCGAAATCCATTTCGATATCGAAATCCATTTCGATTTCGAAATCCATTTCGATATCGAAATCCATTTCGATATCGAAATCCATTTCGATATCGAAATCCATTTCGATTTCGAAATCCATTTCGATATCAAAATCCATTTCGATTTCGAAATCCATTTCGAATTCAAAATTAATTTCGATATCGAAATCCATTTCGATTTCGAAATTCATATCGAAATCCATTTCGATTTCGAAATCCATTTCGATATCGAAATCCATTTCGATTTCGAAATCCATTTCGATATCGAAATCCATTTCGAAAACGGAATCCATTTCGATATCGAATTCCATATCGAATTCGAAATCCATTTCGATATCGAAATCCATATCATTTTCGAAATCCATTTCGAATTCGAATCCATTCGAATTCAAAATTAATTTCGATATCGAAATCCATTTCGATTTCGAAATTCATATCGAATATCGAAATCCATTTCGATATTCGAAATCCATTTCGAATTCAAAATTAATTTCGATATCGAAATCCATTTCGATTTCGAAATCCATTTCGATATCGAAATTCATTTCGATATCGAAATCCATTTCGAATATCGAAATACACATAAATTTCGATATCGAAATCCATTTCGATATCGAAATCCATTTCGATTTCGAAATCCATTTCGATATCAAAATCCATTTCGATTTCGAAATCCATTTCGAATTCAAAATTAATTTCGATATCGAAATCCATTTCGATTTCGAAATTAATTTCGATATCGAAATCCATTTCGAATTTCGAAATCCATTTCGATATCGAAATCCATTTCGATTTCGAAATCCATTTCGATATCGAAATCCATTTCGATTTCGAAATCCATATCGAATTCGAAATTCATTTCGATATTCGAAATCCATTTCGATATCAAATCCAATTTGAAATCGAAATCCATTTCGAAATCGGAATCCATTTCGATATCGAAGTCCATTTCAAAATTGGAATCCATTTCGATATCGAAATCAATTTCGAAAACGGAATTCATCTCGATATCGAAATCCATTTCGATATCGAAATAGATTTCCATATCAAAATGTATTTCGAATTCGATATTCCATATCGAATATCGAAATGCCATTTCTATATCGAAATCCATTTCGATTGTGAAATCCATAAAGAAATCCATTTCGATATAGAATTCCATATCAATTTCGAAATCCATTTCGAATTCGATATCCATTTCGAAATCGAAATCCACATCGATATTCGAAATTCATTTCGCATTCGAAATCCATTTCGAAATCGGAATCCATTTCGATATCGAAATCCATATCGAATTCGAAATGCAGTCCATATCGAATGGATTTCGAATTTCGAAATCCATATCGAATGCGAATTCCATTTCGATATCGAAATCCATACTTCCATATCGATTTCGAAATCGAAATCCATTTCGATATCGAAATCCATTTCGAATTCGAATTCGATATCGAATTAGAAATCCATTTCGATATCGATATCCATATCAATCTCGAAATCCATTTCGATCGAATACATTTCGATATCGAAATCCATATCGATATCGAAATCCATTTCGATATCGAAATCCATTTCGAATATCGAAATCGCATATCGAATTCGAATCCATTTCGAATTTTTTTTTTTTTTTTTTTTTTATCGAAATCCATATCGAATATCGAAATCCATTTCGAATTCGAAATCCATTTCGATTTCAAAATTAATTTCGATATCGAAATCCATTTCGAATTCGAAATCCATATCGAATATCGAAATCCATTTCGATATCAAAATCCATTTCGATATCGAAATCCATTTCGAATATCGAATTCCATATCGATTTCGAAATCCATTTCGATATCGAAATCCATATCATTTTCGAAATCCATTTCGAATTCGAAATCCATTTCGATATCAAAATCCATTTCGATATCGAAATCCATATCGAATTCGAAATTCATATCGAAATCCATATTCGATTTCGAAATCCATTTCGATTTCGAAATCCATATCGAATTCGAAATCCATTTCGATTTCGAAATCCATTTCGTTTTCAAAATCCATTTCGATTTCGAATCCATTTCGATATCGAAATCCATTTCGAATTCGAAATCCATATCGAATTCGAATATTCCATATCGAAATGGATTCGAAATCCATTTCGAAATCGAAATCCATTTCGATATCGAAATCCATTTCGAAATCGATATCGATTTCCATATCGATTTCGAATTCCATATCGAATTCGAATCCATTTCGATATTCGAAATCCATTTCGATATCGAAATCCATTTCGATTTCGAAATCCATTTCGATATCGAAATCCATTTCAATATCGAAATCCATTTCGAATTCGAAATCCATTTCGATATCGAAATCCATTTCGATATTGATATCGAATTCCATATCGATATCCATTTCGATATCGGATTTCCATATCGAAATCCATTTCGAAATCCAATTCGAATTCGAATTCCATATCGATCCATTCGAATTCGATATCCATTTCGAATATCGAAATCCATTTCGATTTCGAGATCCATATCAGAAATCCATTTCGATATCGAAATCCATATCGAATTTCGAAATCCATTTCGATATCGAAATCCATATCAATTTCGAAATCCATTTCGAATTCGAAATCGCATTTCGATTTCAAAATCCATTTCGATATCGAAATCCATTTCGATATTCGAAATAGTATATTTCATATCGAAATCCATTTCGATTTCGAAATAAACTCCATTTCGATTTCGATTATAATCCATATCGAATTTCGAAATGCATTTCGATTTCGAAATCCATTCGAATATCAAAATCCATTTCGATTTCGAAATCCATTTCGATATCGAAATCCATTTCAATTTCGAAATCCATATCGAATTCGAAATCCATTTCGATTTCGAAATCCAGTTCGAAATCGAAATCCATTTCGATATCGAAATCCATTTCCAATCGAAATCCATATCGAAATCCATTTCGATATCCTATATATTCGAATTCCATATCAATTTCGAAATCCATATCGAATTCGAAATCCATATTCGATTTCGAAATCCATTTCGATATCGAAATCCATTTCGATTTCGAAATCCATTTCGATATCGAATCCATTTCGATTTCGAAATCCAATTTGAATACTATCGAAATCCATTTCGATATCGAAATCCATTTCGATTTCGAAATCCATATAGATTTCGATTTCGAAATCCATTTCGATATCGAAATCCATTTCGATTTCGAATCCATATCGAATTCGAAATCCATTTCGATTTCGAAATCCAATTTGAATATCGAAATCCATTTCGAATATCGAAATCGATTTCGATTTCAAATCCATATAGAAATCCATTTCGATATCGAAATCCATATCAATTTCGATATGCAATTCGAATTCGAAATGGACTTCCATATCGAAATCCATATCGAATTCGAATCCATTTCGATATCGAAATCCATTTCGATTTCGAAATCCATATAGAAACTTGACATCGAATTCCATATCAAATATATTTCCAAATCCATTTCGAATCGAAATCCATTTCGATATCGAATTCCATATCGAATTCGAAATCCATTTCGATATAGAAATCCATATCATTTTCGAAGTCCATTTCGAAATTCGAAATCCCTTTCGATTTCAAAATGGATTTCTATATGGATTTCGAAATCGAAATCCATTTCGATTTCGAAATTCATATCGAAATCGATATGAGATTTCGATTTCGAAATCCATTTCGATTTCGAAATCCATTTCGATTTCGAAATCCATTTCGATATCGAAATCCATTTCGATTTCGAAATCCATTTCGATTTCGAAATCCATATCGAAATCGAAATGCATATCGAATTCGAAATCCCTTTCGATTTCGAAATCCATTTCGATATCAAATCCATATCGATTTCGAAATCCATTTCGATATCGAAGATTTCAAATTCGAATCCAATTCGAAATCGATATCCATATCGATATCGAAATCCATATCGAATATCGAAATCCATTTCGACATCGAAATCCATTTCGATATTCGATATGGATTTCAATAAAAATGGATTTCGA
>JAWNOQ010000199.1:0-108127 GCA_035045865.1 Drosophila austrosaltans
TCCGATTGTTCACTGTTCCAACACTTGTTATCGGCTCCGTTTTCAAGGTTTACACGACGGCAATATATTTTTTTCGGTAACGCAAAACAGATACGAAATTAACGCGAACGTCCAATAAAATAATTTCGCACTCGTATTATTTCCGCGGTCCGAATTTAATAAATCCAAGCTTGAGTGTTATATTTGATGAGCATATTTTCCGACACACATTCCATCCATAATATATTTAACACATTGCATAATAAATATATTACAGACATCCATCCCCAAAAAAAAAATATTTTACATATTCTATAATAAATATCACATACACACACATTATATATACAAAATAAATATTTTGCACATTCAATACACAAATATATTTTATACGTTCCATATACATACATAATATATTTACACACACATCACATACCCACATATAAATCCTAAATAAATATATAATTTCTCCTACATTTAATTTACACAAACGCATTTTCATAATTATTTTTTGGTGCAGGATTCCAAAATAAATAAAAGAAAAACATTGAAACATTTTATTAAAAAAAAGAGATTTTCTAATTCAGTGAACTAATTCCGGATTTTTGCCTTCGTGTTGTTTGTTCCTTAAATTTTGAAATTCGCGCATAAAGACAATTTTGTGAAACCGTCCCCAACGCTACAGCCGAGTCGTTTTTTTTCCTGTGAGATTTGCCTATTTTTTTTTTCAAAAAATTTGTGACTAATCTTTGTATAAACGACTTTAACGTTTTGACGGTGTATTTGTATTTCTGCCGCGAACATAAAAATCCATTCCAAGCGAATATCGGAAGAAATATAACGTACAGTTAAAATTTTTTTTTTGCGATTTTTTCTTCTTGCGCAAATAACAACACGTAGCCGTCTATCCTTTTTTTCGACCCAAGTTCACAAAAAAGAAAATTTTATTAACGGATAACCACCAGTAAAATTATTATGTGCATTTGTGTAAACCCGATTTATTGATTTACATTCAACTATAATTTTGTCAAATAAAATATACAGTCCACATTTCGAAAATTCCTACATCAACAAAGTTCAACATTTCGAAAAGTCTTACATCAACGAAAATTCCACTGTGTTTATATATCCAAGTTTTTCAATTAATGCGAAAATTATTATACTCGATTCAAGTTCCATTGTTTCGACATTTCCTACATTTCTATTTACATTTTTTCGATCTTCAATTTTCAATTTTCAAATTCCTGTTGTCGTTGCGACACTGCTACGTCTACGGTCAAAAAAAACCGCGATTTAGATTATGCCAATCGAGCAACCCAAGACTAGCGCTAAGTCAACTCGGCTCACTGTTCCTCCACGTTCTGCATCGCCTGCGACGCCGACATCAAAACCAAGAAGTCTCGCTTCTCCTGCGACAATCAAACGTCATCCAAGTTCTGCTATTAGTGATTCTTCGGCACACATGGGTCAGAGCCACGGCATTCAACGAGCTTCATCTGAGCCACGATTGTCATCTCCAAAAACCTCCCGAGCGTCAAGCCCATCTAGTTTAGGAACTGTGAAGCCAGTCCTGCACATCACCGTGTCCGCTCCTTCAGTCTCTACTCGTTCTGAAACGCAAAGACGTATTCGTGTATCCAACATGGCTTTGGCTGACTTTATAGCTGCCAGTGATCGTATCAGCCGTTTCCAGGATATGATCACTACTCCGTCTGAGAACGCAGTCACAATCTCCACACTGAAGATCCGACAGGATCACATTCGCTCCTTATGGGCAACAGCCGAACAAGAGTATGTTCGTTGTTCCAAAAGTATTCGGCAAGATGGTGACGCTGCAGATATTTCGACCCTAGAAGCAAAATATGCTTACTGTTATGATGTTTGTGAACGTTGCGCGTCTCTACTTACTGAGTCCATTGACATGGCATCCATGCCAGCGCAGTTGCCAGTTCCTAGCGTTGCTTCGAGAGGCTGTAATCTTCCGCCATGTGATACAGAAATCTTTAGCGGCGATTTTTTGCGTTGGCCCACATTTCGGGACCTTTTCACCGCTGTCTATATAGACAATCCGCGGTTAACACCTGTCGAAAAGTTATTCCATTTAAATTCTAAAACAAGAGGTGATGCCAAGGTTCTAGTGGCTAAGTCTCCACTTACCAATGATGGTTTTGAATCAGCTTGGGGAGCCCTCTGTGAGCGGTTTGAGAATCCAAGACTCCTCGTCAATAGTCAGCTCAAAGTTCTGTTCGGCTTAATGCCCATCCCTTCCGAGTCCGTTACATCGCTGAGAACGATGCTGAACACTTTCCAAGGATGCTTGCTAGCATTTAATCTTCACGGCGTCGACACATCTACTTGGGACAGCAAGCTCGTTTTTTGGGCTAGCTCTAAGCTGCCCAAGGTTACCCGAGCAATGTGGGAGCAGTCTCTCCAGAATAAACGGGATATCCCATGTTGGGCGGAATTAAATGCTTTTCTAGAAGATCGCGTCCTTACGTTGGAATCACTAGAAGATTCAATGACTGCGAGTTGTCAGCCATCGACAAGTCAGTTCGTCCGAAAAGAGACCCAGAGGAATATTAAGACCTTTAAAACCAAGGTGGTCAGTTCCAGGGCTACCCAACTCAAACGCCAGGGGCAATCAAGCCAACGTTGTTCCAAACCTTCCGGCAGACCCACCTATTCGTACGCAAAGTTATTTTGCATCATGTACGAAGCAGGTCCTTTTGGGAACTGCCATGGTTACCGTGCGTCATCAGGGAGTATCCTATAGGGCTCGTGCTTTGATTGATCCAGGATCTGAAGGGAGTTTCATAACAGAGCGACTTTTCAATCAAATAAAACTTCCATTCAAAACAGTGACTGCCCACATATCTGGTCTGACCATGTCGACTCCCGCTCAAGCCCATAAGCTTTCTCAGCTTGTCATAGGTTCTCCATTGATGCCAGAACGGCGAGTGCCCACGTCCGCCTATGTCGTACGGTATTTGGCAGGCAATCTTCCGACGCATAGCATTAGCGAGAGTGCCTTAGAGAACCTGCCCAACTTGCCTCTTGCCGATCCGAATTTCCGTCACAGTGCCCAAATAGATTTACTGCTCGGGTCTGACGTGCTTCCGGCAATTTCCTTGAAGGGCAAGGAAACCAACATTTGTGGCACCCTTCTTGGAGAAGAGACCATATTCGGGTGGGTACTTACAGGGCCAGTTGACGAGTCCCAAATCGACCATCGGGCAATCTCCTCGTTTTCCACTCGAGTTATGCATCCCCCAGAGAGCCAATTAGATAAACTTGTCACAAAATTTTGGGAGGTGGAGGATCTCCCTGTGAGGAGAATGAAAGAGTCCGATTCCGATTGTGAGGAGAACTTCGTCCGAACCACCAAAAGAGACACCTCGGGACGATATATCGTCAGCCTTCCATTCCGAGAGCCTAGCAACATCCAGCTGGGTCATTCCAGGTCAGGTGCATTGGCCCAGTTCCTTCGGAACGAGAGCCGACTGAGCAAAAATCCAGAACTCAAAGCTCAGTATAACTCGGTGATCCAAGAGTACATAGACCTTGGTCATATGAGAAAGGTTAGTCCTGCAGACGGTAGCTCTGTATTTTACCTTCCACATCATGCGGTGTTTAAGCCAGAAAGCACCACTACTAAAGTTCGCGTAGTGTTCAACGCCTCCAGTTCCTCCACTAATGGGCAGAGCCTTAACGATGTCTTGCATACAGGGCCGGTCCTCCAATCCGACCTAACCATGCAACTACTTAAGTGGCGATATTTCCGATTTGTTTTTAACGCCGATATAACCAAGATGTATCGGCAAATCCTTGTTGACCATCGACACACTCCGTTTCAGCGAATCTTGTTCCGCACACCAAATGGCGAATTAAGCGATTTCGAGCTAAAAACCGTCACATTTGGAGTAAATTGTGCCCTCTTCATTGCGATTCGAGTCCTCCAACAGCTAGCAAGCGATGTGGAATCACAATATCCTCGAGCTAGTGAAGTTATTCGCAGTTTCATGTACGTGGATGACGTACTAGCTGGTGCCCACACGCAACACGAGGCCTATGAGGCTATTAAAGATTGGGGATTCGATGGAGAGCCACGACTGACGAATTTTTCTTCGTTCCTTCTCCACTGGAACAAAAATCCTCCTACTCGAAGCGCGAGGTTTTGTCCCGAATTTCTGAATTGTTCGATCCAGCAGGCTCGTTATCTCCATTCATTGTGCGTGCCAAGATGTTTATGCAAACTTTGTGGCTACGAGAGCTCCGTTGGGATGATCCACTTCCGTCCGATCTTGACCAACAGTGGAGCCAGTTTGTGACCAATTACCAGTCACTCAACGAAATCCGTATTCCCAGATGGGTACACTGTCAACCAAAGGTCCACATTGAGCATCACGGGTTCTGTAATGCATCCGAGCGAGCGTATGGTGCAGCGCTGTACGTTCGAGCTGTGAAAGGGAATCACAGCTTCACGAATCTCCTAACCTCCAAGACAAGAGTGGCTCCAGTGAAAACCGTTTCCCTCCCTCGATTAGAATTGCGCGGAGCAGACCTCTTGACTGAAATGACTGCTGCAGTTCTCCCTTACATGCCGGTAGACAATCCAGATCTGCATCTGTGGACAGACTCCCCCATTGTGTTGTCATGGCTTCAAAAACCCCCATGCAGATGGACCACATTCGTGGCAAATCGAGTAGCGAAGATAACATAGATCTGCGACGCCCAACAATGGCATCATGTTCGGTCAGAACACAACCCCGCCGATTTGGCAAGTAGAGGTGTCTCATCCAGTGAGTTAGCGCAGTCAGACCTGTGGTGGCACGGCCCAGAGTGGTTAGCATTGCCTCGCCACCAATGGCCGCCGGCACTTGAGTCTATCCCAGAGACTGACGTCGAACAAAAGACCATTAAGGTGCATACCACTAAGATCGCGCCGACGGAAGTTCCTCGACCGTTCCTCGAGCATTGCGCGTTTCTGCGTACATTCTGCGTTTCATCCGCCATTGTCGCAAAGGTCCCAGGGCGACCTCACTTCAACTTTCCCAAGGCGACCTGGCAGCAGCAGAGCAAGCGCTCATTATTTCGACTCAACGTCGAGCATACGCTGAGGAATACCAAAGTCTAAGCAACAAGCAACAAATAGCCTCACGTAGCTCCATACTTTCCTTAAATCCATTTCTTGACCACCATGGCATTATCCGAGTCAGCGGACGAGTTAAAAATTCCAGCTCTCTGCGGTATGATGAACGTCATCCTGTTCTTCTGCCGTATGACAGCCGGTTTGCTCGACTCCTTACGACTCCATCGCATAACGTTGCATGGGGGGAATCAGCTCATGATCCGTATCATCGGATCCCCAAGATTCGTAATTTGGTCAAACATGTGACTAAGTCCTGCAAGGTCTGTATCATATACAGAAAGCGTCTCCAAACGCAGCTAATGGGAGATCTGCCCAAGGAGCGGTCTTCCTTTTCCAGGCCATTCACTTACACGGCAGTGGATTTTGCCGGCCCGTTCGATATCAAAAATTACACAGGACGAGCCTGTCTCATTACTGTGTGTGTGTGTTTGTGTGTTTTAGCACCAAGGCTATCCACTTGGAATGCACATCCGACCTGACGACTGAGAAATTCCTGGCCGCGTTGGCGCGGTTTATAGGTCGCAGGGGATGTCCGCAAAGTATTTATTCTGTTAACGGCAAGACCTTTGTTGGCGCCGAGAAACTTCTCTCCAAAGAGTTTCTGGAGTCAGTGGCATCCGCAGCCTCAAGTCGGTACAGCCACCATAAGCTGGACTGGCGTTTCATTCCGCCCGGAGCACCGCATATGGGTGGCTTATGGGAAGCTGGAGTCAAAAGTTTTAAGACGTTGCTCGGTAAATCCGCTTCCGGCACTCGATTCACCTTCGAGGAGCTGTCAACGCTGTTGACAAAAGTCGAGGCTTGCCTAAATTCTAGGCCACTGGCTCCTTTATCAGATTATCCTATAGAGCTGCTTTTACTAACACCCGGTCATTTCCTGATCGGAGCGCCTCTCCTGTCAGCTCCTGAAGCTGAAATCCCTCAGCTCGCCGAGTCCATCCACAACCGATGGCGGCGCCGTAAGGCTCTTAACCAGCAACTTTGCCTGCGCTGCAAGGAGGAGTATCTGAAGGAGAAGCACAAGAGGCACAAATGGCAACGACCCATGAGAGATCTCCAGATCAACGACATGGTTGTCGTTAAAGAGGACAACTTGCCACCTAACGAGTGGCGGCTCGGTCGAATCCAGGCGGTTCATCCTGGCGCCGACGAGCTAGTTCGCGTGGTCGACTTGCTGACCACGCGAGGCCCTATCCGAAGGCCCGTCACCGAACTGTTGTTGCTACCCTCCTGTAGCGAATAATTTCCTCCTCCTATTTGCAGTTCTTTCCAATTATTTTCATTCCTTGGCTAATCCGAAATTTTTCATTTCTAGCCATTTTTTTCCAGTTCACCACAAGACCTTCCAGCAATGGCACCACGTCCACGCCAACGCCACAAACCCTCCGAGGAGACACGCTCCCGGGAGTCTTACACCTTTCGGTGTCGGGTGTGCCGAGGAGTCCACCCCTTGAAAAGGTGCAAACGTTTCCTTAAACTAGCTACGGAGAAGAGGCTCCGAGCGGTCTTAATCAACAAATACTGCTCGAATTGCTTGGCCCATGAGCATTCGGGCAAGTCCTGCCGCAGTGGACGGCGATGCCAGAAGTGCGACCAGCGGCACCATACGCTGCTGCACGACAATAAGCGCCGTTCTACATCGCGGGAGCCGCCAGCCGCCTCCTCCAGTAAGGCGTCCAAACCCTCCGTTGCTCCTCCCTCGCTCACAGGACTCCTAAACCTGTCATCCATGTTGGTGATGCCCACGGCGACTATAATCATTGTTGTTGGCGCAAAAACATTCCGCACGCGAGCGCTGCTCGACCCCTGCACGCCGGTCAGCCGTATCCGGGCATCCCTTGCCGCCAGTTTCGGTTTGCCGACGGTCCATCTGGGGGCCGATCGGATTTGCACGGCAGTGGTGAAGTCGGCAGTGGAGACTGATGTCGAGCTTAACGTCGCCTTACAGGTTTATTCGACCCTCCAGTTCCGGACACCCGCTCGGCCCGTCCATGACAGCGAGTGCCAGCGGTTCGCGGACCTGAGGCTGGCGGATGAGCGCTTCCACGCTCCGGCCTCCATCTTTGTGGTATTGGGCGGTGACGTATACCCCCGAGTCGTACGGGCAGATTGCCGCGCGAGTCGGGACGGATTCCCCGTGGCACAGCGCACCATCCTTGGGTGGACACTGGCCGGTAGCTGCCCACACCCTTGAAGCATTCGCAATCAGGATATTGCAAGGGGACCGGTGAAGTGAAACTCTTGGAGTCTACGTTTTATTTCTGTGGAACAATCAAAGATAAGGAAGAAATCCGCCCTCCTACGTACAATATGCATACAAGCAAAACATATACAGTGGCTCTCATTAATATTCGGTTTAACACATGTAAAACTAAGTAAAACAAAAAAAAATTTTAAATGGTAAGTTAAAGTTATACCTCTAAGAAAAGGTAATAATTTTCTTAGAGGTACAACAATATAATATTTATTTAAAACTAGAAGAGAAAATTAAGAAAGACAAAAAAAAAGCTACAAATTTAATTGTTTAGTTGAAAATTCAAATGGGCCGTAAAGGAAAAAATGCATCATTGGAACAGCGGCATCTTGTACTCCAGTTGCATTTGGAGAGCAGGACTTTTAAAGAAATTGGTGAAATCCTTGAAATGAAGCCAAATACAGTTGGTGACATTGTCTGAAGATTTATAAATGAAGGCAGAAGTGCGGCAATTAAACAAAAGGGTCAACCGAAAAAATTGAAACACCGCGAAGAAACGGAAATTTTAAGAAATATTAAGAAAAATCCTAGACTATCTGCTGCGGAATTGACAGCCCAACTATATGCCGATCATGCAAAGACCGTATCAGCCGAAACAATTAGGCGTACAATAAAAAATGAAGGGTACAACGGCCGAGTTGCACGAAAAAAACCATTACTCTTTGAGGCCAATCGAAAGATAAGGATAAAATTTGCCCAGAAGTACTCCAGGAAGGACCAAAACTGGTGGGACGACGTCATATTTTTAGATGAAAGCAAATTTAATCTCTTTGGGAGTAATGGCAAGACGATGGTTTGGCGGAAACCAAATACCGAGCTGCAGAAGCAACACTTGCGGCCAACCGTAAAACACGGCGGGGGTCACGTGATGGTTTGGGGATGCATTTCTGCAAAAGGAGTTGGCAATCTTGTGTTCATCGATGGTATTATGAACGAGGACTTGTATGTATTTAAAAATATAACAAGAAAATTTAAAGCAATCGGTACAGAAAATGCGCATTTTCGAAACCTTTAAGCTATATCAGGACAATGACCCAAAACATAAAGCTTATAAGGTAAAGTCCTGGTTGCTCTACAAAGTTTTGCAAGCCCCGCCCCAATCGCCTGACCTTAACCCAATTGAAAATCTGTGGAGTGAGTTGGACCGCCGTGTGCATAAAGCACCAATTACCTCAATATCCAACTTGAAAAAAAGGCTTCAGAAAGAGTGGGCGAAAATTGGCAATTTGTGATACCCACTTTAATAATTCGCAGTGGAAGTCTGCACCTGCAAAAGGTCAGACATTTAAAAGGAGGCGACTTAACGCAGATGCCATACCTAGTAAAGTGGTGGAGCCTGAACCAGAAAAAATAAAAGAAGGCTATGCCAGTGGGAGTACACAAACAGAGTAAGTTTGTATAGTAAAAAAATCATTTATGTAAACGATAACGTGACTGTGCGTTAGGTCCTGTTCATTGTTTAATGAAAATAAGAGCTTGAGGGAAAAAATTCGTACCTTGGAGTACGAAATGCGTCGCTTAGAGCAGCAGCTGAGGGAGTCTCAACAGTTGGAGGAGTCTCTACGCAAAATCTTCACGGAAACGCAGATACGGATACTGAAGAATGGTGGACAAAGAGCGACGTTCAATTCCGACGACATTTCTACGGCTATTTGTCTCCACACCGCAGGCCCTCGAGCGTATAACCATCTATACAAAAAAGGATTTCCTTTACCCAGTCGGAGCACTTTGTACAGATGGTTATCAGATGTGGACATAAAAACTGGATGTTTGGATGTAGTCATAGACCTAATGGACAGTGATGGAGTTGATGACGCCGACAAGCTTTGCGTACTCGCTTTTGACGAGATGAAGGTCGCTGCTGCCTTCGAGTATGACAGCTCTGCTGATATTGTTTACGAGCCAAGCGACTATGTCCAACTGGCTATTGTTCGTGGTCTAAAAAAATCGTGGAAGCAGCCAGTTTTTTTCGATTTTAATACCCGAATGGACCCGGATACTCTTAACAACATATTAAGGAAACTGCATAGGAAAGGATATTTAGTAGTTGCTATTATATCCGATTTAGGTACCGGAAACCAAAAGCTATGGACAGAGCTCGGTATATCAGAATGTAAGTTTCGTATATGTCTTAAAAAAATCAGATAATCCTTTAAATTTCACTTTTTAGCAAAAACCTGGTTTAGCCATCCTGCAGATGACCACTTAAAGATTTTCGTTTTTTCGGATACGCCACATTTAATTAAGTTAGTCCGTAACCACTATGTGGATTCCGGATTAACAATAAATGTAAAAAAATTAACAAAAAAAACAATTCAGGAGGCACTTCATCTTTGTAACAAGTCCGATCTGTCTATCCTCTTTAAAATTAATGAAAATCACATTAATGTTCGATCGCTCGCAAAACAGAAGGTTAAATTGGCTACCCAACTGTTTTCGAATACCACCGCTAGCTCCATCAGACGCTGCTATTCATTGGGGTATGACATTGAAAATGCCACCGAAACTGCGGACTTCTTCAAATTAATGAATGATTGGTTCGACATTTTTAATTCTAAATTGTCCACATCCAATTGCATTGAACCCTCGCAACCTTATGGCAAGCAGTTGGATATACAGAATGACATTTTGAATAGAATGTCGGAAATTATGCAAGCACGAATTTTGGATAAACCCAAAAGGCTCCCATTTCAAAAAGGGATCATTGTGAATAATGCTTCCCTTGATGGCTTGTATAAATATTTGCAAGAAAACTTCAGTATGCAATACATATTAACAAGTCGTCTCAACCAAGACATTGTGGAGCATTTTTTTGGCAGCATGCGATCGAGAGGTGGACAATTCGACCATCCTACTCCACTGCAGTTTAAGTATAGGTTAAGAAAATATATAATAGGTATGACAAATTTAAAAGAATAAGTTAACAGAAATGTAATTTCATGATTTATAATTGTTTAATGTTTAGCTATATGTTTCAGGAAAGTTTCAGTTGAGAATGTAGGTAGTTATGTGCTGTCTATTGTGTTTTGTCTTTTATTTGTTTCTTTTCATTTAATTATTTAATCATTATCCTTATGCTTATCCAGCCAGGAATACAGAAATGTTAAGAAATGCGGGAAATATTGAAGAGGAGAACTCTGAAAGCTGGCTTAATTTAGACTTTAGTTCTAAAAAAAGGAAAATAAGATTAAAGATTATGAGCCTGTCGATGATGAGCCTGTCGATGATGAGCCTGTCGATGATGAGCCTGTCGCTGATGAGCCTGTCGCTGATGAGCTGAGCCTAATAAGCAATATAGATGTCACCGAAATGGATGAGTTGACGGAGGATGCGATGGAATATATCGCGGGCTATGTCATTAAAAAATTGAGACTCAGTGACAAAGTAAAAGAAAATTTGACATTTACATACGTCGACGAGGTGTCTCACGGCGGACTTATTAAACCGTCCGAAAAATTTCAAGAGAAGCTGAAAGAACAAGAATGTATTTTTTCGCAGTATACAAATAATAATAATTTTGAAATTACAAATAATGTAAAGGAAAAATTGATATTAGCAGCGCAAAACGTTGATGTCGATAAACTAGTAAAATCTTTTTATTTTAAAATTAGAATATATTTTAGAATTAAGTACTTAAACAAAAAAATTAAAATTAAAAATCAAAAACAAAAGTTAATTGGAAACTCCAAATTAATAAAAATAAAACTTTAAAAATAATTTCGTCTATTTAATATTATGAGTTAATTCAAACCCCACGGACATGCTAAGGGTTAATCAACAATCATATCGCTTTCTCACTCAGACTCAATACGACACTCAGTAGTCTACTTCCTTTCACTCGCACTTATTGCAAGCATACGTTAAGTGTATGTCTCTTGCCGACGGGACCACCTTATGTTATTTCATCATGGCCTGGGCAGAGGAAAATCGAAAGTTCGAGAAATAGTGGCCAGCGAAAGCGCAATTGAGAGATGAGAAATCACTTTGGTAACAACCCTTAAAGGGAACAGCAGCAACAGGATTCCAAGTGAACAGTTCAAAGTGCAAGTGGTGATCCTACCAAATCTCAAGGACCTCATTGAAGGATAATAGACATACAGAAAGACAAGTCACGGAGTTTCCCAGAGCCCAGTGCGAAATCAAGAAAATAAATAAAACGGGACCAAGTGCATAAAAGAAATAAATTAAGTGTGGGTGCAAAATATACCGGTTGAGTCGGCCATGAGGCCCAATTGTTCCCCTCCCATTTTTCTAACAATAACTATGAATCCAGTGTGTGGTTAGGTATTCAAAAGAACGTTTTTTTTTATAATAAAATTTATAACGAATTGAACATCGATCATCGTAATTATTGGGGTGAAACCAGGGATAACTAACCCTCTCTCCTATCCTTCCCTCTATTTCAAATCCCTTATGTGTGTGTAGTAGTTAGTATTTGTTTCTCCTCTGGCATTGGCATCCGGGTTACACCCTACCCAATGCCAAGGAGAGTGTCGTGTCTATTTGTAGTGTGCCTTGGTACAGGATAGCCCGCACAGTCAACGTCCGGGTTACACCCTTGTTGACTGTTATGGCGTCCTGTATCTGTCGGCATGCGACCGAGATTTATGGGGTTATCGATGTCCGGGTTACACCGTAATCGATCACAACGTAAATCTTGGGCCATCCTCTTGTAAAATTGTATTACATAAGTCGGTGTCCAGGTTACACCTTAACCGACTTACATTCATGTTCCCTATTTGTGACCCTGTACTTGTAGTAGTGTAATTGTAAGTCGGTGTCCGGGTTACACCCTAACCGACTGGTGATGAATGAGTTGACTGTAGTAATCTTTTGCGGTTGGAATTATATTTACTGATTAAGAATATTAACCTTACAAATAATATTGAATGTCTGTACAGCTTAACTGTCGAAATGTAAGTGAGTGAGTCTATGCATACGATTTGACTGCGAACCGCAACTTCTCTCATTCTGCTTCCCCTTGTTCGCAGACCCAAGATCACGCGGCTCGCGAAGAAGATAGAATGCAGAAAGTGCGTTCATAACCAAATACGCAACAAAACAAATTAGATGAATGACAGTGGGTTAATTACAATTTGTATTGACTTAAAATAGATATTTCGTTTCCAAACATACCGCCCCCCCTGAACGACTGTTCAGAATAATGGGAGAACGGCCACTTTTGTAAATGATCGCTTGACTATTCCACGAGCCGTCTAAATGCTAACGACTCTGACCATTTCGTCCTGTCCAGGATGAACCTCAGTGATTCGACCTAGCATCCACTTGGAAGGAGGCATCTGTGGGTCTTTGATGACAACTAATATCCCTGGTTGTAGATTTATGTTTTCACGTTGCCACTTATTTCTGGGTTGAAGAGTGAGATATCTATTTCCAACAATGATGGCTGAGGTATAGACGTGTGCGATTCACCCACCGAGAAGTGTGATGGCGTGAGAGGGTCCAAACTTGTGTCACTTGATGAACACGATGGTCTAGAATTAAGAATACCTTCTATCTGGGCTAAAACTGTGGAATATTCTTCAAATGTTAGAACATGGGCACCAACGACTCGTCGAAGGTGTAATTTTATTGATCTTACGCATGACTCCCAAATACCGCCGAAATGCGGTGCAAATGGAGGTATGAAATGTCATTGTTTGCCGCGACCAGCGACAAAGTCTGCCAACTCCTTATCTTGGCTTTGTCTCAATACATATTGTCTCATCTCGTTGAGTTCCTTATGAGCACCTTGAAACGTGGTCCCATTATCCGAATATAAATCAGTGATTGGGCCTCGACGTGAACAGAAACATTCCAATGCTGCGATAAATGCTGCTGATGTCAAATCCCTTACAAGCTCTAAGTGAATGGCCTTTGTAGATAAACAAACAAAAATTGCGAACCATGCTTTCCCAAACTTGGGTGTTCTTGCTGTAGATTTTTTAAGAGCGACCGGTCCAGCATAATCTAGTCCTGTGTGTAGAAAACATCGAAGAGGTTGTACCCTTGGTATCGGTAAATTTGCCATCATCTGTGAACTGGTAGCTCGTCTTTGCATAAAACACGGTTTGCATCTGAACACAACTATGCGAACAATATTTCGAGCTCCTAAAATCCAATATTGTTGTCGAGTACTATTAAATGTGCCATCTATTCCAGCATGAAGAGTTTTGTTGTGTTGATGTCGAACCAATAAAACTGCAATAGGTGATTGCTTTGGTATTATGATGGGATGTTTGGCGTTGTAGCTTAATGATGAGTGTTCAATGCGTCCTCCAACACGCATTATTCGATGCGATTTAACTGACAAATTCCGTCTACTTGTGAGAGCTTCATACTCTTTGCGAAAGAACGTACGTTGAGTATATTTCATCAGTTGGTTGTGAACGTGGTGGTTCTGTGGAATGTTATATCTGATGTGACGGAAGTGATTTACAAAACGATAGCAATAACAAAGAACTCTCAATAGTCGAATCCACTCTGAGATCTTGTTTACAAGTCTTTCAATCCAATTTTCTTCTTCAGAAGTATAAAGGGCGAGCTGTGGTGCAGTTCTCTTTTCAAGTGTGTCGTTAGCTTCTATTGACTTCATCAAGTTTGGTTTAACTAATGGCCATGCTGAGTTGGGACATGATAGCCAACTCGGTCCAGTCCACCATAACTCATGTACTGCAAGTTTTGAAGGTAGCATTCCTCGGGAAATACAATCAGCAGGATTGTGCTCTGATCGTACATGTCTCCAACAGTTGCGTGGGTACTCTTCTAGGATTTCAGCCGTCCGATTGCACACAAATGTGCTCCATGTACGAGGTGATGCTGATAACCAATGTAGAACGATTTCCGAGTCTGTCCAACAAAAAATGCTAGAAATAGTGATTGTTAATGCTTGTTTTATAATTGACATCAGCCTACTCAGCAAATGAGCCGCATTTAATTCTAATCGAGGAATCGACATCGGTTTGATTGGAGCAACTCGCGTTCGAGATGCGACTAGAGTTCCGTTATATTTGTCTTCAACTTTGACTCGGCTGTAAACGACGGCTCCATAAGCTTGTGCGGACGCATCAGAAAATCCATGTAATTCGATTTCCGTGTAGGGCATCGCAAAATAACGTGGTATACAATAGCTCTCAAGCGTTGAAAGCTCATCTCGAATTAATAACCATCGATTGAATAATGAATCCGGTAACGGTTCATCCCATTGTAATGAACTGATCCAGCTTTCCTGAAGAAGAATTTTAAGCATTACTGTGATTGGTGCATAAATTCCAAGAGGATCATATAGTTTTGCAAGATCCGATAGCAATGTGCGTTTGGTTGGCACCTGTGCTTCTCCATTAATATTGAAACTAACACATAATTCGTCTTTTATAGGATTCCATTGTAGACCTAGAATTTTAACAATTGCTGTTTTATCGTTGAAAAAGTTATGTTCACAAATATCATTTGGTAGCGTTTGCAATAATGATGCGCAATTTGAACTCCACTTGTGTAGACTAAATTTAGCTTCTTTCAGCAGTTTAATAAGTTCGTCCTTAAGTGCCAGAAGACTTTCAACTGAATCGCATCCTGTATGAATATCATCAACATATGCATCCCTTGACAACGCTGTTGAAGCGAATGGGTATTTGTATTTGTAGTTATCCGCGAGCTCTTTCAATACGCGAACTGCTAAAAAAGGTGAGGGCGCTAATCCATAAGTGACTGTCAAAAGTCTGAAATGTTGATATGGTGTATTCTCCTCCTTGCGCCAGATAATGCGTTGATAATTAGTGTGTTCCGGAGACACTAAAATTCTTCGAAACATCTTTTCTATATCTGCGCATAGAACGTAACGGTGCTGACGAAATCGTAGACAAACTCCAAGAAGGTCACGTTGAATGGGTGGACCTATATGTAATCGATCATTGAGTGAGAAACCCATCTCATCCTTTCCTGAGCCATCAAATACAACTCAACACTTTGTTGTCGAGCTGCCTGGTTTTAGTACCGCGTGGTGTGCTAAATAAACGCTAGTGTGAATATTTTCCTGTATCTGCTCAAGTGAAAGTTGTTCCATATGTCCTTTGTATAGATAGTCTTCTATAAAATCCACATATTGTTGTTTTAGATCCGGGTGTTTTCGAAATTGTTTTTCCAGTGAGCTAAAGCGTCTTATAGCCTGTGGCAATGTTTGCCCTATGGGTGGAGCTCCCTCTTTAAATGGGTAGCTTACCATGTATACTCCATCTTGCATGCGAGTATGAGTGCGTAGAAATTGCTGTTCCACGGGATCGCTTGCGTCAATCGTAGCCTTGTGTGGCTGAACTTGCTCCATCTTCATGAGCATGATAGGAAGATACTGGCATTACGGCATCATTGTCAGTAATACATGAACTTGAAATGACCCAACCGAATTTCGTATTAATTGCAACAGGATTATCTTTACCAAATGTTTTAAGTTCTCCAGTATAGAGATTCCAAAGTTGATCCGAGCCCAGTATCACATCGATACCATTCGGACGACTAAATGAAGGATCTGCCAGCTGCATCTGACAAATTTGCTTCCAAACAGTTGAACTCGTGTTGATCGCTTGCGCAGGAACCGATGACGTTAGTACACTCATGATGAGCGCAGTGACTTCAACACAGTCAGGAGTGGTTCTTGAGTATAGTTGTATCTTGGCGCGTCCTCTAGTGACTCCAGCACTATTAGCGGCAAGACCTGAAACTGAAATCCGGGCATGTGTTCATGCAACACCAATTCTTTGAATAAATGCTTCTGTTGCCAATGTGATTGACGAGCCTGTATCGAGTAGCATCCGACAGGTAGTCTTATTTCGCCATGCGTCGATCACAGTAGCCAAAACTGTAGGTAGTAGAGCTTGCGTATTTATCGTTGGACTAGTTTCCGACGAATGATGATTGATAACAACAGGCGCGAACTCCTCTAGTCTGGAGTTCAATGATGCTTCATTTCCTGTAATCCTCTCTGCGACTTCTGGTTGCATATTTGAATGATTTATTGGCTCTACATGTATCAATGAGTGGTGTCTCGCTTTGCATAGGCGGCAGTTGAATGTTGACTTACAATCTTTGACCCGATGCTTTTGGCCAAGGCAATTAAAACACAATTTGTTTCTGTTAACGAATAATCTGCGGAACTTTAAATCGAGTTCTTTAAATTTCATGGAAGCAGAAATAAAATGACACTCTTTGCAAAACGCACAATATGAATCAGCTGTTCTTTGTACAGTGGTATGATGAACCATTGTTCTGCGTCGAACTTGCGTCCGATTTGATTGGATTTGTTGGCATGTTTCTAATGCATCACAACGAAGTGTAAGAAATTTCAAAAAACTATTTATATTAATTTCTTCGTGATTTAAATTATTTTGTTCTGCCCATGCTTGACGTGTATCGTTATCCAACTTCATAAGTAAAATATGTACAAGCCATGGATCGCGCGATTCACAATTAAGCGCACTCAAACCACGAACAACTTCATCTGCTCCATCCACCAATTTTCTTAAATCATGTACAGTCGACTCGACAGCAGTAGGCAGATTCAAGAAGTTGGTAATGAAAGAACGGACGATTAGCGGTTTCTTGTTGTACCGTTGTTCTAACTTTTCCCATGCTTTATCATAATTATCGTTGGTAACCGTTATATGTTTCACAAGTCGTAATGCATCACCATCCAGATATGATTTTAAATAATGAAACTTTTGACACTTATTTAAACTTTGCTTGCTTCCCACTGAGCCTTTAAACAAATCACTGAATTGACACCAGTCTTCATATTTACCCGTAAATGTAGGAATTATTATTTTTTTAAATCGTAGGTCATCTTTGCACACTGTTTCTTCAAGTGTAGTTAATAATTGGTTGGTTGTATCCATAGTTGCATTGTTATCAACTCTCCATAACTCGCTAGTAGCTTCCATTAGTATCTCATATGTTTGATAATACTTCTCCTTGATTTCTTCCAGATCCTCATTCTGGTTCACATAGTCTGGTTCCTCATAGAATCGACAGAAATCCTCGCTTAATTCCATCAAATGCTCAAAGTTAGCTTTGATTCGATACAGCCGATGCTCCAATGCCTCTGCTGATTCCCTTGTTGAGTACAGCCTTAACTGCCGCGGAGCTCGCGCGTTTGAAATTTGCCTTTGCAAACTCCCGTTGTTGGCTTACACGTTTCATCTCCATTTGAAGGTCAATCCTCTAGCACAGTATAGCTATAATTCCAATTAGACCGTATCAGAATTTGTAAGAATCTGATCTGTGTCCCTTGATCCGGCTCGAAGGACCAAAATTTATGGTGATGAATGAGTGGACTGTAGTAATCTTTAGCGGTTGGAATTATATTTACTGATTAAGAATATTAACCTTACAAATAATATTGAATGTCTGTACAGCTTAACTGTCGAAATGTAAGTGAGTGAGTCTATGCATACGATTTGACTGCGAACCGCAACTTCTCTCATTCTGCTTCTCCTTGTTCGCAGACCCAAGATCACGCGGCTCGCGAAGAAGATAGAATGCAGAAAGTGCGTTCATAACCAAATACGCAACAAAACAAATTAGAAAAATGACAGTGTGTTAATTACAATTTGTATTGACTTAAAATAGATATTTCATTTCCAAACACCGACTTATATGTCTAAGTGTGTCATGTAGTATCCTTATGTATTTCCTCATATATATGTTTTGTTCTTTCTCTTTCTATCCACTCCTCTTCCTTTCGGGCAATCGCCAGCGGTGTCCCAACTCTACAGCATTAACATCCACTGTAGCTCAAACAAATCTCTGGTCTCGGCATTCTATTACAAATGTTCGGTAATGGAAGACCCTGGGGAGACTGAGAATTGTACCCCAGCCGGAAAACTTCCTTACAATACAATCAAAACATATAAAATATGCATGCATAACGCTCACAAAAACGAGAGAGAAGGCTAAACGTCGCCATAGTCGAAGAGCGAGCAGAAAAAAAAAACATAAAAACAAAACCAAACGATCATATGCTCGTAAACAAATATCGAACATATGATCGTAAACAAATAATGCAACGGCAGTACAGAAGATGTCATCGGACTTTGGTCGCAATGACGTCAGAGGAATGTACAAGCAATTGGCTTGTAGGCTGAAGCGGGCGGGCGGCGTTGCATAAGCATTGCCGAAATTATAATTATTTACACCCACACATGAATATAACCAAAAGCTACGCTCAGAGAACGGAGAGTCGGCTCGCGTCGCTGAGCCAGAGTGTAGAGCCGAGAGGGGTGGGGAGAGGCGACGCGAGTGTATGATCGGCCCATAGCGAGAGAGTGAGGGCCGAGAGAGCGTTGATAGGCATGCATGAGTGAGTTTTAATGAACGTGAGAGCTCCGCTTAACATGTGTGGGTGTACCAGCGGCGAAACAGGGGATAGTTTGACAGCCACTGGAAAGTGGCTGCAATAACTAAAACAAAGGGAAATTTTAAAGGCGGTATAATTTGAATAGAATCAAATTAAATTTATATATTTACAACCAAAGGGGGGTTAATTAATGTTAACATGGAGGCATTATTATTTATTTATATATATTATACATTTATATTTTCATTATATTTTTATTATATTGTATTAGGAAAAAAAAGAGCGATGCATGTTGGGTAAATATGGTGGCGGTGGCGGAAATCGCGGGGCCAGCACGAAACAAGGAGAAAGCAAAAGGAGACGCCGTTGGCAACCGAGGCTGGGAACTCAGCAGAATAATAGGCGACCATGCATAGCAACAAGCGAGCTATGCTGGACGAGCGGCAGAGAAAGCCGATCGAAAGTAACAAGCGATGGAAAGTTTTCGACACAAAACGAAAACGAATGGAAAAGTACCCGTAACGGGTCAGGAGTTCACCACGCGTCCATGGGTCGAGATGCTTATAAATACGCACGGCTGAGACCAGACGGGCAATTAGTTCGTGAGTGAAAGTTCTGAAGGCGAAGTAAACAAGTGAAGAATCCAAAAGTGAAGTCAACAGAAGAACCTCTATGTGAAGTGAGATCAACAAGGAAAACCAACGGCTACGAGATTAGCGAAGTTAAGTCCTGACGGAAGTCTACGACCAAGCGAAGGGTAATTGCAAGCAGAAAATTAAAAACTAGGAGCTATTCCTAGCATTTAGTCAATGACTAGGAGCTATTCCTAGCAACATAGGAAAGACTAGGAGTATTCCCAGCACAGTTAGGAAGACCAGGAGTAGTCCCGGCACAGGCAGGATCGACTAGGAGTATTCCTAGCACATATTAGACCAGAAGTATTCCTGGCATTTAACGAGTTCAATAGCTCTTGTACTTTCTGGCTAATTGGGGTTTGTAGACGGTCTGGTTTTATATTATGTTCTGGGAATTTTCAATTTCTTCACTTCAACGAAGTCGGTCGTGTTTTTTTTTGCGCTCTCGCTTTTATCCAACCTTTTTATTTAATCCCGCAAATAAAAATTATTTTCCGCGGAATCTGTGCCGAAATTACTTATTACACGAATAGCTTATTGTAACTTGTTCTTAAACATTTATTCAAAGCTATTATTGCTTATTGTTTCACTTAATAACAAAACTTACAGTTTTGAACGAGATTAATGATTTGGGTATACTCATGGACCACAAATTAAATTTTACTCGTCATATTAATATCACTGTCAATAAAGCCATGAGTTGTCTTGGTTTCGTTAAGCAATGGTCGAAAGAATTTGACGATCCTTACACAACCAAAACTCTTTTTATTTCACTGGTCCACCCCATTTTGGAGTATGGATCATGTGTTTGGTCTCCACAATATGGATCACACCAAGTTAAAATTGAATCTGTTCAAAAACAGTTTCTAATTTTTGCTCTTCGTGGTTTAAACTGGGATCGAAATGTTAACTTGCCCTCTTATTCTAAAAGACTTCTTCTAATTAACCTTCCCTCCTTACTTAATCGTAGAGTAATGCTTGGTACTTTGTTTATTCACAAGCTTCTAAATGGACAAATAGATTGTCCTAATTTACTTAATCAGGTCAATCTATCTGTACCTTGTACACTAACCCGAACTTATGTCCCTTTAACTTTACACCGCTGTACTTCCAACTATTCTTTGCATGAACCTTTTCGAGTTATCTGTTCCGACTACAACCGCCTTTGTTCAGTAATTGCAATAATTTGCTTAATATACTGAATTGTATCATTAAAGTATGTATTAATATAAATTTGCTTATTCAATAATTCGTTCGTTTTTTGCATATTTTCTTTGAATTTTGATAAATGATTTTCTATTACTTTTCTGTCCTCTTCGTCCATGGTACCGAACATCCATTTTGCTCCACTACCAATTGCATTAACTATTCCTCGTCTTTTACGTGTGTAGTTTCCGTATAATGTGTAAAGTTTATGTTTTGTTTCTGTCAATTGTGTTTGTAATATATGTTTGTTGTCGTTGTTTATCATTAATATGTTGTTTTCTAGGTCACTTAGAATGTTATCGATGTCTTTTAAATTTATTATGTGTATTTTTATGTCCGTTGATGTAACTATGTCTTGATATTTCATCTCTATTTGTGCATACCCGTCTTGATCAAGTATTTGCTGGGTTGTCAACGTTCCTGATATCGTTCTCATTGTCGTCAATATTAATATTATCATCATTAACATCTTCTGAAATGGGCTTTGATAGGAGTACATTTAATTGTAGAGTGATATCTGTTATTATAGTTTCTCACGGCTTTTTGCATTATCTGTTTTACTGTCACGTTTGATGCTTCTGTTTTATATATTACTCTAAATTTTTCTGCTACTGAGTTATGTAACCTTTCTATGTCCGAGTTTCCTGTGTGACTATTTGGTTTAGTAAGATGTAATTCTATTCCTTCTTGCGATAATAATTCTTTAGTTCTGATAGAGTTAAGGTCATTGTCAGCTGAAATTTTATCTGGTCTTCCTATCTTTGTGAAATGTTCTTCTAGTTGCTCTACTATAGTAATGTGGTTTCTATCATTTAATATATATGCTGCTGCAAACTTGGAAAATTTGTCTATAACTGTTAGAAAGTGCGTATTTCTTACTACGTATGTATCTATATGAACAATTTGGTTCTTATCTGATGGGGTTTCTGTTTTCTTGAACTTGTTTTTAATAGGATTCCTATCATATTTAATTTCTTTGCACCGGTCACATTGGTTAATAACCACTTGCACTAATTCTAGCAATTTTGGGTAATATACTCTGTTTTTAATTTGATTGTATGTTTCTTGAATACCTAAATGCATACTTTCTCTCACGTGGTAAAATGATATCTGTTTCACTGCTTCCGTTTCGGATTCGATGTCTTGTGCTCTGAGTGTGCATTTTATGAATTCTATCTGCTTGTCGTTGGAAAACATTTCTATTAATTTTTCATGAACTATATTGTATTCATGATCTGGTAATTCCTATTCCTATTCCTAATAGTATATTCCTATTTTTCCTTTGTTTATATATCTCCTAAAATTTTCCCCCATTGTTGAAAAATCATGTTTTGCTATGAATATTATTCTTTTATTATTTACTGTTTTGTATTCGTCTGTCTTGCAATTTGTAATAATTATCTGCGTTTTATATTTATTAACTAATTCCTCTTTTATAAAAAAATGATCGTGTAGGTTTTCTTCTGCTGAGTGTATTGTCGCTATTGATGTATTATCTTCTTCGTCTTCCATGTTTGCTATCGTATTTATACTTGATTCTTTGTCGTTATTTTCGTTATGAGTGTAGTCGTTGTCTTAAAGTCTACTTAGAAAGTCAGCTACTCTATTTTCCTTTCCTTTTAAATAATCAATGTCGAATTGGTACTCTCCTAGCTTCAATAACCATCTTTGATGTCTAGGTGAAATGTCTTTCCCTTTATGTTTCGAATGTAAGAATTTTATAGGTTGGTGATCTGTTAGTATTTTAAACTTTCTTCCATACAAATATGGTCTAAAGTAATTTACACTCCAAAGAATTGCCAAAAATTCTTTATCGGTTGCCGAATAATTTTTTTTGTGATTATTTAATGTTCTCGATGCATAACAAATTGGGTGCCCTTTTTGGTATAAAACTGCTCCTATTGCATAGTTCGACGCGTCTGTCGTTAGAGTAAATAATTTTTCGAAATTTGGATATCTAAGAATTGGGTGTGAGCTGATCATATGTTTTAATTTTTCGAATGCCTCAACGTAAGTCGGATCTTTTGAATTAATTTTTACATTTTTCTTTAAATATTTTGTTATTGGTTGTGCTGCTTTAGCGTAGTCTTTAATAAATTTCCTATAGTAACCCGGTATTCCTAAAAAACTTTTTATCTGTTTTTCCGTCCGGGGTAGTATCAATTTTTTTATAATCGCGATTTTATTGGGATTTGGCTTAATGCCTTCTTTTGTCAAGATGTGTCCTAAAAATTCTGTCTCTCTTTTCATAAAATCGCATTTATCTATTTGAATTTTTAAATTTTTTTCTTCCAGAATTTGGAAGATTTCTTTGATTGCCTGAATATGTTCTTTTAATGAAGTGCTAAAAATTAGTATATCGTCTAGATATACGACACATTTTTATACCCTGTACCCATAGGGTAAAAGGGTATATTAAAGTCGCTAAAATGTATGTAACAGGCGGAAGGAAGCGTTTCCGACCCCATAAAGTATATATATTCTTGATCAGCATCGCCAGCCGAGTCGATTGAGACATGTCCGTCTGTCCGTATGAGCCACTCGATCTCAGAGACTATGAGAGCTAGAGCTACCAAATTTGGTGTGAGCATCCGTCTAATGTCAAAGCAGGTCAAGTTTGTTTCAAATTTTAGCCACGCCCACTTCCGCCCCCGCAAAAGAAAAAAGAAAATTTTAAAATCAATTTAGAAGAGCTGTAATAAAGATATCCAATTGTTATTTGGTGGACATATTTATATAGTCAAAATGCACTAACTGACCAAATTTTGTCGACATTGGCAGATATGAAAGAGCGAGATAGCATGCTCAAATTTTGTTTTGAATTAATTGCGATTTCGAGGGTGTTCGAACTTTTGTTTAGTGCCTACGCAAATCAAGAGTTTAAAATTTTTGCCACGCCCACGTCCGCCCCCGCAATTTAGAAAAAACGATTTACTAGAGAAGTTTTAAAGCAATCACATTCTTATTTGGCACACCCAACAATGTGGCCAAAATGCATTATCTGACCAAATTTAGTCGAAATCCTACAATAGATATCGAAGATATACGAATATGCATTTTGAACTGAATTGCCAAGGCGACACTAGCTGGAAAGAGTGAGCGAGATAGCATGCGGTAGCTGTTGCTGCATGTTAAAAGAAATTTTGAATTAAGTTGATGCCGATCTTGATTTAATATAACTAGTTGGTACAGGGTATACTCAATGGTGGCAGGGACGACTTGCTTGCTTCATTTATTTATGTGGTCCCTCAAAATTTCATTCATCAGCCTTTGAAAAGTGGCTGGGGCCTTTTTTTATCCCGAATGGCATTCTTATAAACTCATATAAGCCGTGTGGCGTTACGAATGCTGTCTTCTTCCTATCTCCTTCCTTAACCAAAATCTGATGATATCCCTTTGCTAAGTCTAACGTCGTGAAGTATTGTGCTCTTCCAAGTTTGTCTAAAATTGAGTCAATGTTTGGGATCGGGAACTTGTCATCTATGGTAATTTCATTCAACTTTCTATAATCAATTACAATTCGATATTTCTTTTTGCCTGAGTTGTCTATTTTTTCGGTATTACTATCAAAGAACTTGAATATCTTGAATTACTTTTTCTTATTATACCTTGTTCGGTCATTTCTTTTATTTGTCTCCGTACTTCTTCCTCATGTTGTGGTGGATACCTGTAAAGTTTTGAATTTAGTTGTTCGTCTGTGGTTGTCCGTATTTCGTGTTCGATTTCTGTCGTTCTCGTCAATATGTCTCCTTCTTTAAAAAAAAGTTCACTATACCGTTGTAAAATAAGTTCAATTTCTTTCCGTTCTTCTTTATTTAAATGTTCTAAGTTTAGGTTATCGAGGTTTCCTTCCTTACTTTCTAATGTACATACTTCCTTGTACTGATATGGGTTATTGATGATTGAATTTTTTTTATGATTTAATGTTAAGATTTTTTTTTCGATGTCGATAAAAGCGTTTAGAAAATTGAGGAGGTCTATTCCTATGATGAAACTATATTTCCTTCCTGTTAGTGGGGCTACTTTCCATCGTACCCTTGTGTTATTTGGTAAATTAAATTCTCTCGGTGCTGTTGTGTGTTGTAGTGAATTCACATGTCGGTTTTAAATGACTTCGGCACAGCTTGTAACATTCTGTTGCAAGCAGGAAATAATAGTAATAAGTTTATACATAAGAACAATTGTATGTATATACGCAAACTTGCATGCATACATTTCGTTCTGTATATAAGCTTACGCAAACGAATTGTGCTGGCAAGCCAGCCCAATTATGCTGAGCTTGCAATTTGATCATGTGAGTTCACTCGCGCGCCTCACCCCTCTTATTTTTGTAGCTGCCAACAAGCAGCATAAGTTAACACACACAAAATGATTCATTCGAATAAAAGTTGACTAAGAGCACAGACGTGCTCATTAACAAAAACCTTTAATAAATATTGGAATAAATTGAAACAATCATTATGTACTAATATACATATTTCATGGCGACCGTGACAAGACAGTCACCTTGCAGAACCCTTTGATTGGAATTGTGTGTGAAATGTGGAAACAACAAAAAGTGCCCGATTATACAATTAAAAAAGAATTTTTTTGATTCGACCTAGATAATCTGCATTTGCTCAGTACAGTCGTACCTCGCATCGTTTAGCACACACTCGCTAACCAATTTCCCAACAACAAAATATGTTCACATACATACTGCCAAGTGAATGGCCAATACAGAAGTGACGTTCGAAAGTGCTGCTCCTGTCGAGCAAAGGGATGCACCCACACTAGAAGAGGCTCTAGTGGTGTATCCAAACGATGGACCACGCCCATTCACCATTGCTGAGTACCGGGCTCGAAGACAAATAAATAAATCTACGCAAAGAAGGAAGAAGCGGGGCGGAAAAAGAATCGCCCTCCTGCGCCAGTGACGATTGGTGCAGGATATGTTGAAAACCACAACATTGCCTGAGGAAGACCGACAACTCAACCAAGAGAGTCTAAAGAATCTAGAAGAAGAACTTTGCCGTGGTGCAAAGTAACGCAAATCGGATTTCCGATATTGCCACTAATTTTAAAAATTTATCATTCATTCACTCATTTAAAAAAAATTTTTCTTTACTATGTTTATATAACAAATCATCTCAATCATTTAATTTTAATTAAACCTTCAAGTCGATGCGAGCAAACGCTGCTTGAAAAATACTAACGAAAAATATCAAAGAAGCTAACTTCGGCTCTGCCGAAGTTTGTATACCCTTGCAGCAAAATAATTGGTATAAATGTTTAACAAAATCAAAAAAAAAAAACAAAAAAGAAAAAAACACATATAAAAATTTTCACTTCTTCACCGAGTATTGAACCATCAAACACCGAAGTCCATCGTGCCAACGATCTCCACATACTACGCCACCGTCCTAATTCGATATATAAGCAAACCCATTGCATCTCGCTCTGTCAATTTTGTTCTGTGCAACAACACAACGGAAATGTTTCTGTCTCTCTCACACACCGCGTGGTGACGAATTTTTGCATATGTATGTGTGTGCGTGATTGCTTGGAATTTGTTTTTGTTTCTTTGCTGCCAAAGAAAATTGCTTATTTTACTCGAGGTACCTCCACGTTTTAGTTAATAACTCCGGTGATAATTATCCGATCCGACTAATTTTTAAACTTGATCTGGATGATCGATTAAGGAACTTAACTTTTCATGTTTCAACCATGTAGCTTAAAATTTAAGCTCGAAAACGTCTGGCTAAACAGACAGACGGACAGACGGACAGACGGACGGACGGACAGACGGACATGTCTCAATCGACTCGGCTGTTGATGCTGATCAAGAATATATATACTTTATGGGGTCGGAAACGTATATTTCTATGCGTTACAAACATCTGACCAATTTTATAATACCCTCTGCAAGGGTATAAAAATTAGGCTATTACTAACACATGTGGTTGGAGTATCTATTGTAAAATTTAATGAAATGTAAACTTGAATTGTGAGCCAACCACATGCACTATCTCTTCTAACTTCCACGTCTCTGTCACTGCTATAAGCAGTTGAATATATACGTTCGTTTCTGCATGTATGCTTATACAATGTAATGAATCATTCTTCGATGATCTATTGATCACTTAAAGTGGATATCAATAACTGATATCACACTCCTTTTTTTTATATATATACAATTTTTTGTGAATCCAATTACAGTTTTTAATTTTAAATTTCTCTTTAGAACATATTACTTAAACATTTCAAAATATTAAATGTAATGAAATAAAAAAAAAAAAAATATTTTCTATGTATACGCTTCAGACTTAGATTCTTTCAACTTTTATGGGTAGTTCAGAGAAAAAGGTAGATTTTGGAAAAATTTTAAATAAAGTAATTATAGATGAAATATCAAATTTCTTTAAAGTAGCTTCCCCAGAACCAAAAATGGGTTTAATTGACACGAAAACGGTGGATTCCACTGCCAATGTGATCAATAGAGTAGAAGTAGAACAACAAGGGCTTACAACTGTTACGATCTTATTGATCGTAATAGTAATAATAATGAGCATCAACATGCTAATTAAAATTTACGGAATGCACAATAGGTGCTTGAAAAGGAAATATTTGAGCAGGGCAAATGATTTAGATAAGGTCTAAGAAAAAAAAAAGAGAAAGACGAATATTTTGCGAAAATTAGAGATAGGAACCCAAATATATAAACCGATTTATTAGAGGTTTTTAAGAGTGAACAAAGTAGCTCACCTCAACGCGCATTAGATCTAGCTACCATCAATATAACATACTTGGATATAACGGGAGAAAATTTCCCAATCCAAGGAAACAGTAGAGTAGCCATGTGCTTCGTCCTTACAGTACCTAGCATATGCTGTTATACAAACGCAGCAGGTACTTTTTGCTTTTATCTAATGGATGAAGCACAATATTAAAAAAAAAAAGAAAGAGAGAAAAAAATATATATATAAGAACTTAGACAAGGAAGGTGTAATAAAATAACACTACATATATGTATGTACACATATTTAAAGAATGACCGACTGGCAAGTGATTGTCGCACAAGCCAGAATTCTGAAAGAGGAACTGTTAAAATCAATAAAGTGCATCAGTCAAGATAGGACAATTAGTCCAAATACACTTGACAAGCACGTTGACATAATTCAAACCACTCTTCAGCAAATTCGTTTGCTTTTGAAAAAACATTTCGATTCCCTTACAGAAGGTCATAAGTGTGCCGCCAAAGCATTCTATAACGAGTGTAGAGACAAATCTGTCTCGGCGTTGGCAAAACACAATATTCAGTTCGCCAGAGTATCTGACCTAGATACAACGATAGTTCTCAACGAAGATAACGAATATAACAGGAAGAACATAAATTTTACAATGGCGGAAAAAATAGCTGCCGATAGGGAATATGTGAGACAAGTTATGTCTTCAGTCCCTGAGTTTGATGGTCAAAAGACCTCACTCACCCGTTTCATTACGGCATTAAAATTGGTCGAACGAACTAAAGGAGACCAGGAGGATTTGGTCATTGAAGCCATAAAGCCCAAGATCACCGGCTCCATTGCCCACAAAGTCCAAAACGAGGCTACAATAATGGGCATAATAGAAAAACTAAAATATAACGTTAGAGGTGAATCAACCGACGTTATAATAGCAAAACTTATGAACGCCCAACAAAAGGGTAAAACAGCTTCAGAGTATGCTATGGAGCTTGACAATTTGCGGAAGCAACTTGAAGCCGCTTTCATTGACCGTGGTTTAGATCCCGACAACGCTGAGGAATTCGCCACAAAAGAAGCTATGGAGGCGCTAATCCTCCAATGTCAGCATAAGCGAGTTCGTACTATATTGGAAGCTGGACACTTTAGTCGTTTTAGTGATGCTATGGGTAAATATATCCGTCTCATGACCCAAACGACTGGGATTCCCAGTACCATATTGTACCAGCGTGGGAGAAATAATAGAGGCAGGTATTACTCTAACTACCAACTAGAGGCAAAGAAGATTCAGATGTTCTAAATGACATCGACACGAATCACAAAATTAACATTCAAGGCATTGGTAAAGGAGCAAAAAAAAAAAGACGAAGAACCGGTATATATCAAATACTACCGGAGCCCGCATAGTCAAAAGGAAGAAATCCAAAAGCAGGTTGGAAAACTAATAGTCAACAATATAGTTGAACCATCTGTGTCTGAATATAATAGCCCACTGCTACTTGTTCCGAAAAAATCATTACCTGGCTCAGAAGACAAGAAATGGCGATTAGTTATTGACTATCGTCAAATCAATAAAAAAATTATTGGCCGACAAATTTCCTCTTCCTCGAATTGAGGACATACTAGACCAACTAGGTCGAGCTAAATACTTCTCATGTCTTGACTTAATGTCAGGCTTCCACCAAATCGAACTTGAAGAAAGTTCAAGAAATATAACGTCATTTTCAACGAGCAACGGCTCTTATCGCTTCACGCGATTATCATTTGGTCTAAAGATAGCGCCTAATTCATTTCAGAGAATGATGACTATCGCATTCTCGGGACTAGATCCGTCCCAAGCATTCCTTTATATGGATGATTTAATAGTTATTGGTTGTTCCGAAAAACTCGTGCTAAAAAATCTTAACGATGTCTTCAATACATGTCGGAAACACAACCTCAAATTACATCCAGAAAAATGTTCATTTTTTATGCGCGAAGTGACTTTTCTAGGTCATAAGTGCACAGATAAAGGAATTTTACCTGATGACACAAAATATAATGTCATTAAGAATTATCCAGTCCCACATGATGCGGACAGCGCTAGACGGTTCGTTGCATTTTGCAACTATTATAGACGTTTTATCAAAAATTTCGCCGACTATTCCCGGCACATAACTCGATTATGTAAAAAGAATGTTCCCTTTGAGTGGACAATTGAATGCCAAAATGCATTCCAATATCTTAAAGAAAATTTAATGAGGCCAACCATATTACAATATCCTGATTTTAGCAAAGAATTTTGCATAATCACAGATGCAAGCGAACAAGCGTATGAAGCGGTTTTAACCCAAAACCGAGATGGACTCCAACTTCCAATCGCTTATGCATCGCGTTCATTCACCAAAGGTGAAAGTAATAAGAGCACAACGGAACAAGAACTAGCAGCCATTCATTGGGCCATTACGCATTTTCGACCATATATTTATGGCAAGCATTTCACGATAAAAACAGACCACAGACCTTTAACATATTTATTTTCCATGGTAAATCCTAGCTCAAAATTGACTCGCATGCGGCTTGAACTGGAAGAATACGACTTCACAGTTGAGTATCTAAAGGGAAAAGACAATTTCGTGGCAGATGCCCTATCTCGGATCACAATAACCGAGTTAAAAAACATTCAAAATAAAGTCCTGAAAGTCACTACCAGGCAACAGTACAGACAAAATAAATCCTGCGCAGGAAAAGAAAAAGAGACTTCGCCAATGCAAAGTACTCCAAATGCTTCTATGCCCAACGTTTACCAAGTTATAAATAATGACGAGGTACGAAAAGTAGTGGCCTTGCATATAACAAATAAACTGTGTTACTTGAAACACGGAAATAAAGTTATTGCAAGAATTGATATTGGCGACCTATATGCTAATGAAAAACTTGACTTAGGTCAGTTCTTTCAAAGGCTTGAAAAGCAAGCCGGTATATTAAAAATAAGCCATATCAAAACGGCACCGTGGGAAAAGATCTTTGAATTTATTTCAATAGATACTTTTAAAGAAATGGGCAATGATAAATTGAAATCATTAAGAGTAGCGCTACTCAACCCGGTGACCATAATAAGCAATGAAAAAGAAAAAGAAGCAATTTTGTCTGAAAATCATGATGATCCAATACAAGGAGGTCATAATGGCATAACAAAAACTTTAATAAAAATAAAAAGACACTACTATTGGAATGAAGCAAGCAAGTCGTCCCTGCCGACATTGAGTATACCCTGTACCAACTAGTTATATTAAATCAAGATCGGCATCAACTTAATTCAAAATTTCTTTTAACATACAGCAACAGCAAACGCATGCTGTCTCGCTCACTCTTACCAGCCAATGTCGCCTTGGCAATTCAGTGCAAAACTCATATAGGTATATCTCCGATATTTATTGTCCGATTTCGACAAAATTTGGTGAGCTGGTCCACTTTGGGTATATAATTAGGTGTGCCAAATAAGAATACGATATCTTTCATACAGCTCTAGTACTAGTTTTTTCCGAATTCCGGGGGCGGAAGTGGGCGTGGCAAAAATTTGAAACAAACTTGACCTGTGTAGACACTAGATGGATATTCTCACCAAATTTGGTAGCTCTAGCTCTTATAGTCTCCGAGATCTAGGTGTTCATACGGACGGACAGACGGACAGACGGACGGACAGACGGACATGTCTCAATCGACTCGGCTAGTGATGCTGATCAAGATATATATCTTGGAGTCGGAAACGCTTCCTTCTGCCTGTTACATACATTTTGGCGACTTTAATATACCCTTTTACCCTATGGGTACAGGGTATAAAAATATGACGCGTCAAATAAAAGAGTACATACGTAGTTGTCCAAAATGCCAAAAGTCGAAAACGACAAAACATACAAAGACCCCACTAACAATAACAGAAACGCCTATGAGTGCCTTTGACAGAGTAATAGTGGATACTATAGGTCCACTACCGAAAACTGAAAACGGTAACGAATACGCAGTAACCCTGATCTGTGACCTAACAAAGTATTTGGTAGCCATCCCTGTTCAAAATAAGAACGCTAATACCATTGCGAAAGCAATATTTGAATTTTTTATATTAAAGTACGGTCCAATGAAGACGTTCATTTCGGACATGGGCACTGAATATAAAAATTCAATAATAAGCGATCTGTGCAAATATCTAAAAATAGACAACATAACGTCTACTGCACATCACCACCAAACCGTGGGAACAGTGGAAAGAAGTCATAGAACTTTTAATGAATACATCCGTTCATATATATCAGTCGATAAAACTGACTGGGATGTTTGGCTCCAATATTTTACATATTGCTTCAACACGACCCCCTCTATGGCACATGGTTATTGTCCATATGAGCTAGTTTTTGGCAAACAAAGCAATTTGCCAAAACAATTTAATTCTATAACTAATATTAATCCATTATATAATGTAGATGATTACGCTAGAGAAGCTAAGTTTAGATTAGTGCAAGCCTATAAAAGGGCAAGGCTTATGCTAGAAGAGCATAAGGTAAAGAATAAGGAATTATACGATAGGAACATAAATAACTTTGAAATAGAAATAGGAGATAAGGTTCTTGTTAAGAATGAAACGGGCCATAAGTTAGAATCTAAGTATCTAGGCCCATATAGAGTAGAAGCAATAGAAGATAAGGATAATATTTTAATAAGAGATAAAAGAAATAAAGCACAAAGAGTGCATAAGGATAGGTTAAAAATTTTTAAACAACAAAAAGAAAAATTTTTCTCTAGTATTTACAAAATCTAAAGTGTATACATTGAAAATAAGGAAAGTTATTTGCATATATACAAGTTTTTATTTTTATATATATAAAGGAAAGGAGCGAAGAAAAAAAAATATTTTAAAACTTTGCAAAAAAAAAAAAAAAAAAATGCATACATGTAAGGGAAAAATATATATATTCATTGACGGACGTCAAATTTTTTTTTTAAATAACACGAATTACTTTATAACGTCATTTACTTCATATACACATATATAATAACTTCATTAGATTACGATATTCTTTAAAAAGGGGAGGTGTAGTGAATTCACATGTCGGTTTTAAATGACTTCGGCACAGCTTGTAACATTCTGTTGCAAGCAGGAAATATTAGTAATAAGTTTATATATAAGAACAATTGTATGTATGTACGCAAACTTGCATGATAATTTTGTATATAAGCTTACGCAAACGAATTGTGCTGGCAAGCCAGCCCAATTATGCTGAGCTTGCAATTTGATCATGTGAGTTCACTCGCGCGCCTCACCCCTCTTATTTTTGTAGCTGCCAACAAGCAGCATAAGTTAACACACACAAAATGATTCATTCGAATAAAAGTTGACTAAGAGCACAGACGTGCTCATTAACAAAAACCTTTAATAAATATTGGAATAAATTGAAACAATCAATATGTACTAATATACATATTTCAGTTTATTTCGTACTGTATTACGTCTCTGCTATTTATCGTGCTGTATGGTATTGGTTTGTTCAATTTAATTTGTCTGTAACTGTTTATTTGATCGTTCACCAAGCTTAAAGTGGCTCCCGTATCTATTAACGCTACGTATTTTTCCTTATTTATGTTAAGTTCTGTTAATGGTAGGCATTCCGAGGCTGCTTCGTAAAAAAAAACGGCATTATTAACCTCTGTCTGTTGTTCGCAATAGTGGTTTGAATCGTTGTTTTGGTCGTTGATGTATTTGTTGCAATCGTCATTTTGATATTGTTCATCCCTACTCCTGTTCTGGTCAGTTTCTAAATTATCTATTTCCATGGGTACTGCATTACCTGGTTTATACTGCCTAGTTTGCTGCGAGCCTGTTTGTTGATAATTTTGTCTACTTTGTCCTGAGTTGTTGCTTCGTACGTTTTGTTGTACATTATTTTGTCTAAATTGCCCTGAATTGTTATTTCGGTAATTATATTGCTGGTTCTTATTAGTTTGGGTCCAATCTTGAGTTTCTGGAACTTGCTAATTGCTAAGTTTTCCTATAGTTTTGCTGTTGGTTATTATTCTGATTAACATTCCTATAGTTCTGTTGCTGTTGCATATTTTGATTATTATTTCCCTGATTTCTGTTGTTCGGCCCTGCCTCTGAATTATTTCTGTTGGGTCTGGCTTTTCTATATTGATATCTAATATCATATCTGCGTAACATCATTGTTTTCAATATTGCGCCTAATTCTCTCTCTTCATAAATTTTGTCTAGTAGTGTGCCTTGTGTCATTTCTTTTACAGTATTGACTAATAAGCTTTCGATATTACTTAGATCTATAAAGTTGTCGTTCTTAAGATAAACTATTAGCTCATCTGTTTTATATTTTATATTTTGTATTTCCACAGCTGATTCGCTCACCGTATTCACTTTTAAATCGCAGATTCTTCGGTAGAGTTGGTGTGATTCCGTGTCTGGTCTGTACCTCAGTTTTAAAGTTGCTTTTATCAGCTCCCAGTTGTCGGGTTCCGGTACGTTGATCACTACATCCTTTGCTTGTCCTTGAATCGTCTTATAGAAAATGGTCCGTATGGCTTCTCGCTTCAATTCCGGGTCTTGTATTGACAAGAGTAGATATTCCACGCTGCTGAAGAATGAATTTATCGAGATGTCCCCTGTTCCAGTGAACGTGGCTAGGTGATTAATTGTTTTGAACAATCGTCCTTGCTGCGCTGTACTAGTGCTGTTGGTCTGAAGTTGTATATAAGCTTGCCGTAACTGTTCCAGCTGCTGTTCTCTAATAGCCAGTTGTTCTAACAGGTCTGCCTGTGGCATTTGTGGGTTCTCTTGAGTCATTCTTGTTTTGTCGAAATTCTCTTGTCTTTGATGCTTTCTTGACGGCAGAATTTTAAGTTTTATTTGTTATTGCACAATACTGATTTTTAGTAATAACTGATTTTTAGTTTTTTGTGCAAGAGTTGATTCCGTTTCTACACGTCGGCCAATAAATATTAATTATTTTTATTTTCTTTCGCACTCAGTTTTCCTTAATTTATTTATTTGGTTCGAATGTTATCACTGGATCCTCTTTAATGAAAAATTATGGAATTGGAGAATGCGATTATTAAAAAATAAATAATTATTTTGGCGAAGTATAAAGAACATGACGTTTATATTTCAGTGGCCAGAATCAACTAAAAACTCTTTATTCAAAATGTATAAATGAAAGCTTTTACATAAAAATGCTGATTAACTTATGCTACGTACATGTGTCACCATATCTATTTGTGTTGCATACATGTAAGGGAAAAATATATATTCATTGACGGACGTCAAATTTTTTTTTTAAATAACACGAATTACTTTATAACGTCATTTACTTCATATACACATATATAATAACTTCATTAGATTACGATATTCTTTAAAAAGGGGAGGTGTAGTGAATTCACATGTCGGTTTTAAATGACTTCGGCACAGCTTGTAACATTCTGTTGCAAGCAGGAAATATTAGTAATAAGTTTATATATAAGAACAATTGTATGTATGTACGCAAACTTGCATGCATACATTTCGTTCTGTATATAAGCTTACGCAAACGAATTGTGCTGGCAAGCCAGCCCAATTATGCTGAGCTTGCAATTTGATCATGTGAGTTCACTCGCGCGCCTCACCCCTCTTATTTTTGTAGCTGCCAACAAGCAGCATAAGTTAACACACACAAAATGATTCATTCGAATAAAAGTTGACTAAGAGCACAGACGTGCTCATTAACAAAAACCTTTAATAAATATTGGAATAAATTGAAACAATCAATATGTACTAATATACATATTTCAATGGATCACACCAAGTTAAAATTGAATCTGTTCAAAAACAGTTTCTAATTTTTGCTCTTCGTGGTTTAAACTGGGATCGAAATGTTAACTTGCCCTCTTATTCTAAAAGACTTCTTCTAATTAACCTTCCCTCCTTACTTAATCGTAGAGTAATGCTTGGTACTTTGTTTATTCACAAGTTTCTAAATGGACAAATAGATTGTCCTAATTTACTTAATCAGGTCAATCTATCTGTACCTTGTACACTAACCCGAACTTATGTCCCTTTAACTTTAACACGCTGTACTTCTAACTATTCTTTGCATGAACCTTTTCGACTTCTCTGTTCCGACTACAACCGCCTTTATTCTGTAATCAGAACAGAGTTTTCAATATCTATCCTAAAAACTTGTATTTTAAGTTATCTATCTAGTAGTTAGTTTAAATTATTATTTTAGTTGTCGTCCGTTGTCCACGCGACTTCGTTTTGCATGCTGTCTGCTAGGGCTCGGGCGTAACAGGCATTGTCCTGGTGTCGCTTGGACCACTTGAACGTACTGCGCATTGTACGCGTCAACGTCCAGAAGAAAAAAAAAAAATTATGTATTTTGGCCACATTGTTGTATCAAATAAGAATGTGATTCCTTTTAAACTTCTCTAGTAAATCGCTTTTTCTAAATTGCGGCGGCGGAAGGGGGCCCGGCAAAAATTTTAACCTATCTTTATTGGCGTATTCACTAAACAAAAGTTCGAACACCCTCAAAAGCGCAATCAATTCAAAATGAAGCAAGCAAGTCGTCCCTGCCGACATTGAGTATACCCTGTACCAACTAGTTATATTAAATAAAGTCGAACACCATCGAAATCGCCATCAATTTTAAAGAAAATTCAGTTTAACATGCCGCAACAGAGCACGCATGCTATCTCGCTCACTCTTGTCAGCCAACGCCGCCCTTAGTGTTTCAGTACAAAACTTATATGCAAATATCTCCGACATTTATTGTCCGATTTTGATTAAATTTGGTCAGCTGAAGCAGTTTGGCTATATAATCAGGTTTGCCAAATAAAAATACGATATCTTTCATACAGCTCTAGTTATAGTTTTTTCCCAATTCCGGGGGCGGAAGTGGGCGTGGCAAAAATTTGAAACAAACTTGATCTGTCTATGCAATAGACGGATGTTCACACCAAGTTTGGTAGCTCTAGCTCTTATAGTCTCCGAGATCTAGGTGTTTATACGGACGGACGGACGGACAGACGGACGGACGGACAGACGGACATGTCTCAATCGACTCGGCTGTTGATGCTGATCAAGAATATATATACTTTGTGGGGTCGGAAACGCTTCCTTCTGCCTGTTACATACATTTTGGCGACTTTAATATACCCTTTTACCCCTATGGGTACAGGGTATAAAAAGAAGCTTACTTTGTATACCCTTGCAGCAGAATAATTGGTATATATGTTTAACAAAATAAAAAAAAGAAGAGAGGTGTCATGGGACACCCAGATGAAAAGAAGTTTCTTTCGATTAAGGGGTAGAAAGCTGCTTTATTCATGCAATTTTGAAAAAGAAAAATTTATTTTAATTAATACTTTAACAATTTTTTTTAATATTTTTATACCCTGTACCATAGGGTAAGGGTATATTAAAGTCGCTAAAATGTATGTAACAGAGAAGGAAGATTTGCGACCCATAAAGTATATATTCTTGATCAGCATCACCAGCCGAGTCGATTAAGACATGTCTGTCTGTCCGTCCGTCTGTCCGTCTGTCCGTCCGTCCGTATGAACACCTAGATCTCGGAGAATATAAGAGCTAGAGCCACCAATTGGTGTGAACATGCGTCTAATCATACAGGTCAGTTTGTTTCAATTTTTCCCCCCCTCGCCCCCGAAACGTTTTACTAGAGCTGTATTAAAGATATCGTATTCTTACTTGGCACACCTAATTATATACCCAAACTGGACCAGCTCACCAAATTTTGTCCAAATCGGACAATAAAAATCGAAGATATAGCTATGTATATGAGTTTTGCACTGCATTGCCAAGGCGACATTGGCTGGCAAGAGTGAGCGAGACAGCATGCGTTCGCTGTAGCTGCATGTTAAAGAGAATTTTGCATGAAATTGACGACGATTTCGAGGATATTTTATTTTATTTAATATAACTAGTTGGTACAGGGTATACTCAATGTCGGCAGGGACGACTTGCTTGCTTCATTTTAAAAAGCATATACATATGGATGAATGTACATATTTCGAATTACTCCGCCCAACAGGAAACCATATAAAAAAAAAACAGAGGTGTCATGGGACACCCAGATGAAACGAAGTTTCTTTCGATTAGGGGGTGATAGCTGCTTTTTTCATGCAATTTTGAAAAAAAACATTTATTTTAATTAATACTTTAACAATTTTTCTTAATATTTTTTTAAAAACTATATACATATGGATGAATGTACATAATTCGAAATACTCCGCCCAACAGGAAACCATATAAAAAAAGTAGCTCAAATACCAAAATGCCAACGGTTACGTTGATTCGAATTGCAAACACCAAACATTATTTAAATTGTAAGACTTCAGCCCATACGATAAACTATAAAAAATTCAAAATTCCAAAAAAAAATAATTTTTTACAGATTTAATAAAAGTCACTTTTTCGACCCACTTTGGGAGACTATTTAGCTAAAAAAACACAACAAAGCGATCACAATTATATTAGTTCAGATAGGTTTATAAAAAATGGGTTTATTATAATAAAAATAATTTGAAAATTTGAGCAAAATCGGTTTGGGAATTTTTGACACATTTTGCCGAGGAACCGAGTCTAGTAAAACACATTTGAATGTTGTTGCCCGCAACCATACAACTATATACAAATATACAACTACTCAGGTTTACGGCATTACTTCTAAACGTCTTTAGATTTTGAAAAAAATCTTTTGCTCAGGATTTTAGACATTCTAAGGGTAAGATGCAATAATAATTTAATGCAAGGTGGGCTGCCAAATTTCGCCCGACGACAATATTTGCAACAAACAAGCCCGGATGGCAGAGAAAAAGGGATCGGGATCGCGAATCCGAGCATATACATACATATGTATGTGCAATATATACCGCGAATACATATGTATGTACATATATGCATGTGTGAGTTTGTTGGCAGCGAGACGCGATCGCGACCTTTTTTCTTCTTACCTCTGCCTCACACATTTATGACGCTTTCTCAATCTCAGAATCTTTGCTTGTGCGTCCCGTATTTACTTGTTCGTCCCGCATTTATTTGTGCGTCCCTCTGCCCACAAACTCGAGGTTGCTACCTCTTTTCCCTTCCGAATTTGCTTGTGCGTCCCTCTGCCTAATAACTCGAGTGCGCTACCTCTTTTCCCTTCCGAATTTGCTTGTGCGTCCCTCTGCCTAAAAACTCGAGTCCGCTACCTCTTTCTTCTTCCGCATTTGCTTGTGCGTCCCTCTGCCTAAAAACTCGAGTCCGCTACCTCTTTCCCCTCCAGCGTTTGCTTGTGCGTCCCTCTACCCACAAACTAGAGCTCGCTTCCTCTTTCCCCTCTAGCATTTGATTGTGCGTCCCTCTGCCCACAAACTCGAGCTCGCGATCGCTGCTTCTGCGTCCGTCTCTGTCTACATATGTACTCTTACACTGTTCAATGCGAAAGAAAAAGACAAAACAGTTGGTAACGGTAAAAGTGTCGTTACACTTTTTAGTCTTAATTTTTTCGGTTTAGCCCCTACCGCGCGATAAGAAACTTCGTTTCAAAAACAAAAAAGAAGAAAAAACAAATCAAAAAATTTTTACTTCTTCACCGAGCTTTGAGCCACCACCAAACACCAAACCCATCGTGCCACGGATCTCTACGTACTACGCCACCGTCCTTTCTTAACAAGCATAAGCTAATTCGACATATATTCAAACCCATTGCATCTCGCTCTTTCAATTTCGTTCTGTGTAAGAACACAACTAAAATATTTCTGTCTCTCTCACACACCGCATGGTGAAGAATTTTTGCATGTGTATGTGTGTGCGTAAGCATTAAAATAAATTTAATTTCATTTAAATTTGATTATTGATTTGTACCCTTAATAATTATCCGATCTTGTTCAAACTTGGTGTAGGGTGTATGGGTAAAAATTAAATTTAAATGCAACAACAAAAAAACAATAATTCTATATATTTCTTATTTGGTGCCGCGCGGATTTGAACACGGGTCTTTTGTGTTTGTACTGCAGATTCTTTGGATTTTTTTTTTTTTTTTTGGGGGAAAAAAAATTGTTTTTTTGGGGGCTTGGGGTGTTAGAGGGGGGGAAAATATATTTTTGGGGGGGGGGAAAGCTTCTTTTTTTTGTTTTATAATTTTTGGGGTTTTTTACTTTTTTTTTGGGGGGGGGGGGTCTTTTGAGCGCCGCTCATAGGGGGGGGTGTTTTTTTTTTTTTTTTTTTTTTTTTTTTTGTGTGTGGTTTTTTGGGTAAAAAATAATTTTTTTGGGGGGTGGTGTGGGGGGGGTGGGGTTTGGGGTGGGGGGGGGGGGGGGGGGGGGGGGGGGGGGGGGGGGGGGTTTGTGTTGTTTTTTTGTGGGTTGGGGGGGGGGGTGGGGTTGTTTTTTGGGGGGGGGGGGGGGGGGGGGGGGGGGGGGGGTGTGGTGTGGGTGTGTGGTGGTGGGGGGGGGGGGGGGTGGGGGGGGGGGGTTTGGCGGGGGGGGGGGTGGGGGGGGGGGGGTGGTGTGGGTGGTTGTTTTTGGGGGGCGTTGGGGGGGGGGGGGGGGGGGGGGGGGGGGGGGGGGGGGGGGGGGGGGGGGGTTTGTGGGGGGTGGGGGGGGGGGGGGGGGGGGGGGGGGGGGGGGGGGGGGGGGGGGGGGGGGGGGGGGTGGTGGTGTGAAATAGGGGGCGGTGTGGGGTTGTGTGGGGGGGGGGTTTTGGGGGTTTGGTATTGTTTTGTTGGGGTTGGTGGTGTGTTTTTTTGGGGGGGGCTCTGCCCGAATAGCTGACCGAAAATCATTTTTTTCACCATCGCGTTTGGCAAAAATGAAAAGTGAAATCGACAGATAATACTTCAAATGTTATGGATCCAAAATATTATTGAAATCCGATAAGAGTTGTGAGTGCTACATCGTCTCAAAGTGGAGACATTTTTCATGTAAGAAAAAAATTTTGAATTTTAAAAAAAACTTGCAACTTTGAAACTATATATTGGCCGAATTAAACAACTGATCTTGAATATTTTTACTTTATTCGAAAAGTAGATTATTTTTTAGTTATTTGTTGTAAAAAATTTAATGTAATTTGAAATACTCAGTAAATTGGAGACGTTTCAAAAATACACTAAATTTTCGCATTTTTTAAACTTTAGTGAAGGAAAAACAACAGAGATTCACGGAGATTCACGAAATAATTATATACACGTGATAGAGGGAATTTTCACCTATCAGACCTATGTATATAGTGTAGTCTTGCGCTTTTTTGCGCAAATTTGTCAAAAATTCAAAAAGCTAATGCAACCTCGCGTTAAAAACGCGTTTCAGGTACAAGGAAGAAGAAGAGCGCATGCAAATTTGTCAGCAGCGTGTGTGTAAAATCGCGTCCGAAATACTACCTGACGATGTTTACATGTTTAGAAGGTCTTAGAAAATAGGTAAATAATATTTTAGGTCATAGAAAATCGGGTCTACCTACATTGTTTTTCAATTTTTTGGATTTCCCCGATTACCTGTTTCAATTTGGAAACCAATTTTGTTGTTACCTAATTAATCAAAAAAGGTTATTACAAACAAGTGCAATAGTTTGCAATGATGCAAAAATGTTTTTTACCTAATGATTTAAGAAAAAATGGTATATATAAATGTTTTTTACCTAATGATTTAAGAAAAATGGTATAAATTGCAAACTATTGCACTTGTTCAAGACAGTTTGTTCTTGACTTCATAAGAGGAAACAGCTTTTTTGTTGAATAGTATTTTTGAATATAATTCAATTATAATTTAAAGTGGAAAAATGGATTTAAAGAATTCTAAGATTTTTGAAGTTTTTCGGGCCGTTAAAAATCAAAATGAATTTGTACCGGAATTGCTTAAAGTGATGGGCCTTGTACCCGAAGACGTTAGCAAGGAGATTGTGACGAAACTTAAAAACACCTACATTAACGTGAAACGAAAATGGAGTGGGTCTCAAAGAAAAAACTCTGAATTTATTGGGATCTACGAAAACTGGCTTGAGCAGTCTACATCATTGGATTCAATAGAGGATTCAAGAGAGGAAGAAGTTTACCCATCTACTAGCCAAGGAAGAGGAAGGCCACCTAAGAATATTGAAGAGTGTTCATCTTTTACAAGGAAACGTAAGCTCGGGAATGTTGGAGAAAGCTTTACAACAGAGAATCTGTCACAAGCGCTATCTTTGAAATATTCAAGGGAACAGGAAAGAACTAAATCGACTGTAACAAAAGCTGTTCTGACTGCCAGTCCAATGCGGATAACCAGGATTAAGGAAAGTATTCCGACGCCAGCCAACATTCTCGTCACCAAATACAGTAACCAAGAAGCGTTTTCCTTGTTTATGGACTTGGGATTAAGCAAGGATAAATATGAAATCTTACGGAGTTCCTTATTAAGGCATAACATCGGCGTTCTTCCGGGATATAAAAAAATTGCAATTGCCAAAAAGGATGCAGTCCCTGCCAATAAAATAATCACAGAGATATCGGCAGAAGTAAAACTACAGGACTTGTTGGATCACACTGCGAGGCGTCTAATTGAAAGTTTGCCGGAAGCACAGGTGGAACTACTTCCTAAAAATCGAACTCTACTGAATAAATGGGGGTGCGATGGATCATCTGGACAAAGCGCCTACAAACAAGTCATAAAAACCGATGACGAAACAATTTCTGATGAAAATATGTTTATGGCTTCTGTAGTTCCTTTACGTCTCAGAATTGAAACTTCTGAACATTGGAGAAATGTTCGACCATCTTCGATTCACTATTGTCGGCCTATTTTCTTTAAATATGCAAAGGAAATATCGGAATTAATCAAATCAACTGTCAGCGACATAAAAAATCAAATTAGCCATCTGAAACCAACTGTTATTCAAACCAAGAGTGGAAGGACGATAACGGTTAAGTTTGATTTTTTCCTCACAATGATTAATGGAAAAGTGTTAAAGGATATTACAAACACCACCTCGACTTTAAGATGCCCCATATGCAAAAAAACTCAAAAAGACTTTCACAATTCAGACAGTTCAACGGATGAGGAAAACTGCTATGAATATGGAATTTCTCCGTTGCATTGCAGGATAAATTGCATGGAATTTATTTTGAAGTTAGCCTACACAATTCCTCGGCCAGGAGAAGCAAAAACCGAGAATACACCTCGAGAGGATATGCAAAGCAGCAAGGAAATTATACAAGCTGAGTTCTCCCGCAAGCTTGGATTAAAAGTTTACTGCCCAAAGTACGGATACGGGAATACGAATGATGGAAATACTGCGAGGAAATTTTTCGAAAATGATCACATAACATCATGGATAACAGGTGTTAATCATGAGATCATTAAAAGGTTGGCTGTTATCCTTAATGTTCTAAACTGCAAGGAAATGATAAATGGTACTAAATTTGCCGAATATGCATCGAAAACAGCTGAACTTTTGACTGAATTGTACCCTCACAAGAAGCTAACCCCCACAGTACATAGGATTTTGGCTCATGGAAAGGATTTAATCGAGTATCAGTGCTTACCAATTGGAGAGCTGTCTGAAGAAGCACAGGAATGTAAGAACAAGGACTACAAAAAGTTTAGAAATACTAATATATTCAATATATCTCGGATTAGACAAAATGAAGACCTTTTCAACATGCTGGCAGCCTCATCGGATCCACTTATTGCCTCAATAAGACAAGTACGAACACGGAAAAACATAGAAGAAAGCAATTATAGTTCCGAAATGATAAGTTTATTAGATATAAAAGATAATGTTGAAGATTATTTTGCTGAAAATGAGCCACCAATATAAAATTTTTAAAATTAACCTGAATAGGGCTTCCGAGGAGAAGAAATAATAACCCGATCTTCATTTGTTGAATTCACAATCTGAACTGACTTTTATTTTCTAAAATATTTGTTAGGAAAGGTCTAGTCTTAGATTCTAAGGGTCACATATTTGGTGGTGGAAATTTAATTATAAATGCATGCATTAATTCCGGAAACCCGGATGTGTTGGTGTTAGATCTATTTATATTCCAAGCCTGCGATGATCGTTAAATGCCTAGCTGAATGCATCGGCTAAAAACATAACTATATTCACGTCACGTACGCTAGGCAGGATTCGAATTATACTTTAATTTATTTATTCTTTTAATTGTGTATATTTTATGTCGTTTTAACAATTACCATGTTTAATCTTAAACATTCTGCGAAGGGCCGCCAAACGTTATCGTTTGAAGCCTTCTAGTTTTCTTTATTTTTCTTATAATAAATATCGTTACAACTATAATTAATATAATTGCTATAACTAAAGAAGCATGACCAGTTACATGATGAAAGTTTAGACCAAAAATTCTAAATGGTGGTTTTTCAAAGATTTTAATTCAATTTTTATTTATTTTTAACTCTGTCATATGGTTCACAATATCAACATCTATTGCATACATTTTTGTATCAATTCCTTCTGTGCACTACCACACAGGACTCTAGCTTCTACTACTTTTACTTTCTAAATTGATCAAATACGATTTTAAGTCACCTATCGTTTTGTAGACATAATTAGACCGACTATTAGATTGCCACTTCTGATATTTGTTTAAGGTGGATTCGATCAAAAAATAATAGGAGTCTATTTCATAATCAAATAATAAATTCTCGCTATTTTGTTTATGTACGCTACTGGTACCGGGATAACTCTATAAAGAATGGATTTTATAATTAGCTATCTATCAACAAAGAATCCCGTGGCTCTCAACAAGGTTTATATACTTTTTAACTGATTTTTCTCCTTTTGCCTGGTGGAGTCTTTTTATTTACAATTGAATTATTTTCTCGAATTTCCCCCTTCTTCGCTTTCCTTAACTTTATCGGACAAAGTTTTTTAACTGGTCTTGTAATCGACCCTTCATGTAGTTTTACTTTATTTATATTGTCTCCACCTTTGAGAGTACTTTCAATTTTCCTCAAAGGCCATTTAGAAAAATGGTGATTTTTATTTTTCCAATTTTTTACCAAATTCTCCACTCCTACTCTGTTTTCCGATCTTTGTGAGCACTGATACTATTCTCCAATGGCCATCTAACGGGATGGTTACTTTGATCTTTTTTATTTTTCTCCACTCTGACTCTTTTTTGTTCGTATTTCACAGATTTGACAGCGGCGTCAGAAACACCTCCGAAGCGAGGTCCTGCCGGGGGGCGAGATTTAACCGTATTTTCGGTTGCTTTTCTACTTTTGTTTTTCTGCCAATACTCCTTACATTTCGATCTTGTCAGACCTACAGTTGTGGCGACAATGGATTTGTTTCCTTCTGCCTTTGTATTACCCGAAACAATCCATCCAAACTGCTTATTCTGTCCCAACAACCCGTCAATTTTTGTAACACCACTTTTTACAATAGTGGTGTATACATCAACTCCCAATATCACGTCAACCCGACCAGGCTTATTGAAATTGGGATCAGCTAACACATACGATTGCCATTTTGACTTATCTACATCTGCTTCTTTCTCTGGAAGAGCTGTAATTAATTTAGGCAGTACAATCGCTTCAACCTTAAGAAGCTTTTTCCACGGTTCTCGGACTTTTATTGCCAACTTTATTTTGTACTTTGATATACTAGTTTTCGGTGATGACACACCGCTTATCTCCGTGTGTTCCTTTATTTTTGGTAACTTTAAAATCTGAGCAGCTTCCTCAGAAACGATAGTGCTCTGTGACCCACTATCAATTAAAGCTCTTAGGGTCTCATACCCTCCATTCATTGCCTTTATTTTTATTAGGGCGGTAGCCAACAGCGACGGTTGTGCCGTAACACACGTATTTACTATTTCCCTTTTTTCACCAACGTGGAGTAATGTGTGATGCCCCTTACCGCATATTGAGCATATATCCTCATTTGCGCAACTCTTATTGCTTGAATGTTTCAAGCACCTTGTGCATAACTGCACTTTCTTGGCTAATTCGACCCTTTCTATTGGAGTCAATCCTTTGAATTTATAGCACTGTAATGTGCTGTGTCCGGCAACTTTGCAAATCGGACAATTTTCATTACAAGCCGTATATGCCATCTTTGGCATCGATCTTTTTTCTTCTTTTTTTATAGAGCTTAGAGAACAATATCTCTGCTCCAAATATTCCAAGACGTCAGATAACTGCTGTATCTGCTTCGTCTTCTTAACTTGGCTTTCATACAATTGAAGAGCCTCTTTATCCAACTTCCTTAATATGAGTTGAGCGAATATCACGTCAACTTCATCGGACAGATTGGCCTTTATTTTAATAAGGTGTGTTGACTCATTAATTAGGTCAATCACCCCTTTTATATTTTTAGCGGACTCATTGTTGACTACCGGTAAGTCAACTATCCGGTTTAACTGTTCGGAAAATATCCTCCGATGATTCTCATACCGCTTGGTTAGTAAATCCCAAGCGGCATTATAGTTATCGGCCGAACCCGACAATAAATGAGCTACCATACTCCTCGCTTCTCCTCGTAACGCGGATTTTAAATAATTAAATTTAAGAGCAGAACTAAGATCCTCTCTTTTGTCTATTAATTCAAAAAACAACTTCGCGAACAGGTCCCACTCTTTCGGTTCTCCGAAAAACGTGGGTACCTGAATTTTCGGTAACACCGGCAGTTCGTCTCTCATACAAACATTCTCAACTTTGACTCCTACCGGTTTCTTTATAATTTCTTCCATTGCTCCTAGAGTATTTTGCACATCAAACTCTAGCTCCTCTGTTGCATTCTCAAACTCACTATTAGACACAAATCTTTCGTACAGCTCGTTTACCTTCTTCTGTACCTTCTGCCACATAAATTCAATTTTATTTTTGTGGAATTTAAATATTTCCACCTTCTTTTCCCTGATATCATTTTTTACCTCCTCCAGGTATTCCCGAAGTTGGCGAACTCTTTCTTCAAACTCATTTTCTTCACTTACACTTCCCTTAACTATGACCGTATCCATCTTAGTAGCGGCTTCTTTACTAGTACTAGGTCTAACGTCTTCCTCAACGACAGTTGACTTACTAGTATCTAGATTACTTGGTTCTACGATTTTATCTTTTATCCTTTTTATTAAAATATGCCCATCCTCAACTCTCTTACTATTGAAATAATCGTGATCGACTGGTTTACATTTTAATAGCATACTATGATTAGCTATCCACTTTGTTTGGATTTCATCTACCTCCTTTAAAATTTCCTTATTAATTTTACTAGCATCTAACCCTTCTAAAAACCTCAACCTTTCCATCAACTTGGCCTGCTTCTGCAGCAACTCAATTGTCTTGTCTGACAACATTTTCATAAATTTATATCTTATTGTATATATGTATGTATAAATAAATATATGTAAACAAGGGAGTTGCCACGCAGCCAAAGTCCTACTCGTTTTGAGTCAGAGTTGCCGTAGAAGCGACAAGACGGTAGATCTCTGGCAACCCAGAAGTCATGGGAAATTATTATTGAGTGGAAGCCGTCGAGGAAGTCGATTAAGTTTTAAAGCGGTGCAGTCGTCAGCAGCAGAATACAAAATAAGTTGTCCGAAGTTTCATATTTTTTGTATCACACTCTACTCTGTATTACAGACACATTAACTTTTTAGATATTTAATAAACATTACCAAATTAAATATCTTACAATTGGGGGCTCGTCCGTGTCAAAAAAACAGAGCCCAAAAAAGTGTGATCGCGTAAATCGAATTACATACAAAAGTGCGGTATCGTGGAAAAAGTTGCAAAGTTGATATATGCTGCTCAAAAAGTTGTAAAGTTGATACAAGTGGCTATATAAACTCTAAGTTGAACAATTAGTAGATACGCATTTCATTGATTCGATTTCGTCAGAATACGCAATTAGTTAGACTTCGTCGGAATTTGTCAGCTGTGGTGAATGAGGTGAAGTTCTAAGGCTGTGGAGAATAAGTTGAAATTCAAAATAATAGCGATGGGAAAAATGGACAGAACGCCGGCAAAAAAGCAGAATACAAGACAGAAGGGAAAAGTGGAAAATGCTGATTCTCAGGATGAAGATGTAGAAGTTGGGCAAGAAGTTGTGCATCCAAATACGAGTCAACAGGCAGTGGTTGAAAATATGGCAAACGGAGCTGAGGCTAAAATTGAGCAGATCATTCAGCTGTTAAATTTAAAAGTATTGGCGGATGAGCAACGAGACAGTCAAATAAAAATAGCACCGGATAATTTTGCAAAAGTTGTGGGCGAATGTGATGGCAAATCTATACCAATAGAAAAGTGGTTCGAGATTTTCGAAAGAAATGCTGAGGCGTATGAACTCACAGACAAACAGAAATATGTGCATGCAAGGGGAAAGATGACTGGTGCAGCCCAACTGTTTTTGGAAGGCGAGTTTATAAGTAGCTACGATGAACTCAAAAGCGCATTATTGGAAGAATTTGAATGTAGCTATAACAGTGCAGACATTCATCAACAGCTGCAGGAAAGGAAGAAGAAGAGCCATGAGTCCCTGCATGAGTACTTGCTGCATATGAAAAAAATTGCATCACTTGGTTGTATTGAAGACGCTGCTGTTATAAGGCATGTTGTGAATGGTCTCGATATTAAAAAGGAGTACAAGATTGCAATGTATCGCTGTAAATCCTTTAAAACGCTGAAAGAGGAGTTTGATATTTATGAGCACTTAAATATATCTGACAGGAAACCCACTAGAGAACTGGAAAGAGCAAGTTTTAACCGAAAAAGCAGCCAAGCCGGAAAAAAAGAATATTGCTATAACTGCGGATCAGGAGATCATAAGCGTAATGAATGCACAGCCGATACGAAGTGTTTTAAATGCAATCAGAATGGACACATTTCACGTAACTGTCCAAACAAAGACAATATAGTTGATAAAGTTCGTATCATTTCGGATCACAGTCGTATGAAAAAAATTCACGTCAATGGTGTTGAAATAAATTGTCTTGTAGATACAGGGTCGGACGTCACTTTAATAAAGCAGGAAGCTACGGAGAAAATAAAAAACATTGCACTTGTCAGGAGCACATCAATTTTGCGAGGTCTTGGTCAATCAAGGACGAAACCGATTGGATTCTTCACTGCAGAGGTCACGGTGGATAAGTTACGGACTAACCAAAAGTTTATTGTTGTACATAATGCTCAAATCGATTATGAGGCATTGTTGGGCCATGATTTTATCAGCAAGTTTTGCTTAGTTGTTGACAGGCAAGGATATTCGTTTTCGAATCTGGATGCTGATCGTATGCCAACTGAGGAACATCTTCATATTTATAACGTCGTTGAAGAGTCTAATTTTGTATCTCCGCCAAAATATCGCAAAGACGTGGAACAGATGATAAAGCAGAGCTTTGAGGTCACTAAAGAAGCCGTAAAAGAGTGCCCAGTGCAACTGAAGATTGTTCCCGATGGAGTAATTAAGCCGTTTCATCACTCACCGAGTCGTTTATCAGCAGACGAGTCCAGTGCCGTAAAAGAGCAAGTCGAGGAATGGATCGATAAAGGAGTTGTGCGTAAGTCGTCGTCAAATGTGGCAAGCAGAGTCGTCGTCGTGAGGAAGAAAGATGGTACACTGCGAGTATGTGTGGATTATAGGAAATTGAACAGCATGGTATTAGTAGACTGTTTTCCGGTTCCGATTATGGAGGAGGTGTTGGAAAAGCTGCAGCCGGCCAAGTGGTTTACCATAATGGATCTTGAAAATGGATTTTTCCATGTGCCCATTGAGGAGCAAAGCAAGCAGTATACAGCATTTGTTACAAAAGAAGGATTATTCGAATTTAATAAGGCGCCTTTTGGATTTAAAAACTCACCAGCTGCTTTTATAAGGTTCGTAAACTATATATTTCAAGAACTAATCAATTCTGGTGTAATGCAGCTTTATATGGATGACATAATTATCTATGCCGAATCGGCAGACGAGTGTCTACGGAAAACGAAGATTGTTTTGGAGAAAGCAGCGCAGTTTGGCTTGAAAATCAAATGGAAAAAGTGTAGTTTTATGCAGCCTCGTATAAACTTTCTTGGCCACATCATTGAAGAAGGAAGGATCTGGCCTGGCAAAGAGAAAACAGCAGCAGTCAGTCGTTTTGCTATACCCAAAGATATAAAAGCAGTTCAAGCGTTTCTCGGACTCACAGGTTTTTTAGAAAATTTATTCCTGGATATGCGCAAGTGGCGCGCCCTCTCACGAACTTACTAAGGAAAGATACAGTGTTCAAAGTTGGCGAAGCAGAGCAGCAGTCGCTGCAAACCTTGAAGAAGCTGCTTATAATAGAGCCGGTATTACACATTTATGCAAGGGAAGCTTTAACAGAACTTCACACGGATGCATCAAAGGACGGTTTTGGAGCTGTTTTGCTGCAACAGTTTGAGGACAAGTTTCATCCGGTGTATTATTGGAGCCGAAAAACTACAGAAGCAGAGTCAAAGCGTCACAGTTACTACTTGGAAGTAAAAGCAGCATATCTCGCACTTAAGAAGTTCAGGCACTATTTGTTGGGAATTCAATTTCATCTGGTTACTGACTGTGTGGCGTTTAAGCAGACAACGACGAAGGCAGATATACCGAGAGAAGTTTCGCAGTGGATTCTTTACATGGAGGATTTTACGTTTAAAGTTTTACATCGTCCAAGTGACAGAATGAGGCATGTGGACTGTCTCAGCCGTTTTCCACTCTCATGCATGGTTGTGACGACAGAACTAACAGCGCGTATAAAGAAGACCCAGCAAGAAGACGATTTCATCAAAGCAGTGATAGAGATTCTGAAGGAACGCCCATACCAGAACTACAGACTAAAAGGGGGACTTCTTTTCAAAAATGTTGATGGCAATGATTTGTTGGCCGTTCCGAAACTAATGGAACGAGAGGTGATTCAAGGATCGCATGAAGTTGGCCATTTCTCTACCACGAAGACGATGCACACTATCCAACAGCAGTACTACATTCCGCATCTCGAAAGGAAAGTAAGAAATTTGATCGCTAACTGCATAAGTTGTATTATTTTCAGTAAAAAAGTCGGCAAACAAGAGGGCTATCTTCATTGTATAGACAAAGGTGACACGCCACTACACGTTGCATGTTGATCATCTAGGTCCGATGGATGCTACAACCAAACAATACAAATACATTCTGGCTATGGTAGATGCATTTTCGAAGTTTGTGTGGTTGTTCCCAACGAAGTCAACTGGAGGCGAAGAAGTTGTCAAAAAGCTGAGTGACTGGTCCGTCGTTTTTGGTTTTCCTAAACGCATAATTAGCGACAGAGGAGTGGCATTTACGTCCAGTGCGTTTTCTGAAATGCTGGATGAAAATAAAGTCGAGCACGTGTGGACAACGACAGGAGTAGCGAGAGGCAATGGACAAATTGAGCGGGTGAACCGGTCCATCTTGAGTATCATATCGAAGCTGTCTGCTCAAGAGCCAACAAAGTGGTATAAGTATGTTCCACAGGTCCAAAAAGCGATAAATTCACATGTGCATGCAACGTTGAAATCGTCACCATTTGAGATCATGTTTGGGACCAAAATGCACAGCAAAGCTGAAGGAAGACTTTTAGAGATCCTTAACGAGGAGCTGATCACACAGTTTAACGACGAGCGCCAGAAGCTGCGGGATGAAGCGAGAATTAACATCGAACGGGCGCAGCAAGTCTACAAGCGCAATTACGATAAAAAACGTCGAGCTGAGCACGGCTACAGAGTAGGAGACATGGTAGCAATCAAGAGGACGCAGTTCGTCGCAGGACGCAAGCTGGCCAGCGAGTATTTAGGCCCATACGAGGTCACAAATGTCAAACGAAACGGTCGCTACGATGTCAGAAAAGTTGCAAACGTCGAGGGTCCAAATATCACAGCAACAAGTTGTGATAACATGAAGTTGTGGCGCTTTGTGGTCGAGAACGAAGACATATTATCATCTGGGTCAGATGAAGAGGATCAGGAGGGCCGAATGTAAACAAGGGAGTTGCCACGCAGCCAAAGTCCTACTCGTTTTGAGTCAGAGTTGCCGTAGAAGCGACAAGACGGTAGATCTCTGGCAACCCAGAAGTCATGGGAAATTATTATTGAGTGGAAGCCGTCGAGGAAGTCGATTAAGTTTTAAAGCGGTGCAGTCGTCAGCAGCAGAATACAAAATAAGTTGTCCGAAGTTTCATATTTTTTGTATCACACTCTACTCTGTTTACAGACACATTAACTTTTTAGATATTTAATAAACATTACCAAATTAAATTCTTACATTTTAAACAAATTAATTCTTATTATATCTTATCTGTTGCTGCTGCTGCTGTTGATGTTGCTGCCGCTGCTGTTGCTGATGTCGTCCTTCCTTCTTGATGGGTGATGACGAGGGATGTTAGGGGCCTTCGTATTTGTGCCCACGTCTCTAGGAACTCTCGGGATTCCCACTGCTACTGTTACTGCCACCGCGTTACTCCGGTCACTGGGCAATTCCACTGGCTCTTTGACACTGTTCCTGCCACTGGCAATCTTGACTGGAACTGTCTTTAGTCTGTCTTTTTTTTTTTTTTGCTCACTCACACCGGTTTTGAGTCGCGAGTTTAGATTTTCTTTTGCGGAACTTTCCTTTTTTACGAGAGTTCGATATTTGGCTTCGAACACGCCACCAAATTTGTGCCGACACGAATTTCTGCAATTGCTCCACAGCAAACTGCCTTTTAAATCGGACGCACTTTTTTTTTTGAATTAAATTTTTTTATTATTTTCAGTTATACTCCGTTTCTTACCACTGGTGGGGGAAAACAGGAGTTTTTTATTTTGCTACCTTTAGCTGGTCTTAGCATATAACGTAGCTAGATCGCAGACTTTAAGGAGCTGGTCAACCTCTTTGTCTCTTACCACTGGTGGGGGAAAACAACAGAGTCTTTACTCGAAGGACCAAAATGAATTGGATCTACGAGGAGCTCGAAGGACCAAAATGAATAGGGCTTCCGAGGAGAAGAAATAATAACCCGATCTTCATTTGTTGAATTCACATTTTGAACTGACTTTTATTTTCTAAAATATTTGTTAGGAAAGGTCTAGTCTTAGATTCTAAGGGTCACATATTTGGTGGTGGAAATTTAATTATAAATGCATGCAATAATTCCGGAAACCCGGATGTGTTGGTGTTAGATCTATTTATATTCCAAGCCTGCGATGATCGTTAAATGCCTAGCTGAATGCATCGGCTAAAAACATAACTTTTCACGTCACGTACGCTAGGCAGGATTCGAATTTACTAATAATTCTAATTGTTTTTTCGTTAACAATTACCATTTTAATCTTAAACAAACCTAAAAAAAATCATAAATTTTTTTTTTTTTTTTTGCAATTTCAGTAAAAAATTAAAACAAAACATTAAAAAATCTTATTTATCTTATCAAATTAGAATAATAAAGTTCATTTGTCATCAAAAAAGCGTTTTTTAAGTGAATTTTAAGGGTAAAATATGCCTAGAAATATTTTTCAACTTTGACTTGAATATCTAAGCAACCCGAGCACGTGGCACCTCGGTAATAACTCCATTTGTAGCTTGAACAATTAGCTATCAAATGCTTTTTAAATTTTGAAAATCGCTTCACTACTTTAGAAGATATGATTTTTGATAAGCGAAATGAGAAAAGGCCCCACTGTGCGTCGAGAAAAATTGCTGTGCAATATTCTTTTTGCTCGAATGCTGTGCGGATCTCTGAGGTGATACGGTTGACTTGCTCAATTGTGCCATGCTTTTCACGGAAGCCAAACTGATGATGTGGGATTATATTTTGGTTTACCAGGATTGTATTTATACGGAGTTGTAGGACCTTTTCAAATAGTTTTGAAAGACTTGGCAATAAACTGATGGGTCTGTACGATGATGGCTGTGTTTTGTCTTTTCCGGGTTTTGGGATCATTATGATTACTGACTTTTTCCAACTTATTGGAAAGTGACCAGTTTTTACTATCGCGTTGAAAAGTTTGCAGATGTATCGCACGGCGCAGATCGGGAGTTCTCTGATCATTTTCGGGGTTATTTTGTCATGACCGGGCGACTTTCTTGGGTTAAGATAGTTTTTAATAATTGCAGAAATTTCCTCCGCTTGAAATTTCGGTGGCTCCCTTTCCGCTCAGGGGGGGGGGAGCTGAAATGAGTTTAATGACGAGTTTGGCAGAAATACCGTTTTCAGGTGAGCTGCAAAGGTGAGTGCTCTTTCTTCGTCTGATCGGGCCCATTTACCAGTTGAACATCTTAAAGGAGAAATAATCTCAGTTGGAGCAGTCATAGTTGGGTGAGCTTTCCACAGCGGATATTTGGTGCTGGTAGGGCTAAGCTTCTCGATATATTGCCGCTGTGCCCTTGCTTCTTCTTGCCTAAGCGCTTTTGCTAGAATTCGAGAAGCTGTTCTTAGGCGAATTTTTGTTGCCGGGGATCGAGACATTTGCCATTCTCGCTGGTCGTCTTTTCTATGTTACAAGAAGTTCAATTAGTCGGTTGTTAGACTTGTGTTTTTCCTGGGTGTGGCCAATGTTTGGGGTGGAGATATCAGCTGCTTCAATGAGCATCGACTCTAATGCAGAGGTGCAAAAGTCGATGTCTTCCTCGTCGTCCAGTTTGGGATTTAGCTCGATATGGGTGCTTATATATTTTTTAAATCTGAGCAAGTTTGTTTTGCAATTTGTTAGCCCGAGTGGTTGCTTTATTATTTGTGATTGTGTTAATATAGTGAAAACTACTGGTGAGTGGTCCGATGACAATTCTGCTAGTGTCTCTGCCGTTATCCAATTGTGCGCAATTCCTTTGGTGATTGCAAAGTCTATTAGATCTGGGAGCTTACGTGGATCTGCTGGCGAGTACGTGGGCTTATTCGGTGAGGCATAGCCCATTTTGTTTGCTGGATTGATGATTGTGTTATACAGCTGTTTGCCTTTAGGACTTACCAGGCGGGATCCCCAATGAGGGTGCTTGGCGTTGTAGTCTCCTGCAGCAATAAATCGTACTCCGAGTGTATTGAAGAAATCAGTGAACTCTTTTTCAGAGATTGAGAATCGTGGTGGAAAGTAAAGTGCAGCCACGGTTGTACTGCAAAAGTGGGTCACTAATTGAAGTTGCTTGTAGGTATTGTTTGGCAAATCCATTGTGCAGACAGTGTTTTATCCGGTTTTTGGTTAGGATACCAGTTCCTCCGTGAGCCTTGCCGTCTGAATGATTTGTTGCGTAGAATGCATATTTGGGTATTTGAAAGTTGTTTTTGTTTGTGAGGTGTGTTTCTGATAGCAGCATAATATCAATATCATTTGATTCCAGAAACAGTGACAATTCTTGTTTGTGCTTGGAAATGCCGTTTGCATTCCAGAGGCCTATATTTAGTGCTGACATTATTTGTTATTGTCCATAAGCTTTTAAATAAGCAAGTTCTGATTCCGCATCAGTTCCTGAATGCAATTTTGCATGAACGTCATGAAATTTGTCATGTTTTGGTTGAGCGAGACTAACAACGTTTCGATCCCGTTGAGGTACGGATTTACGGATGGACTTGGGACCGCGTTAGATTGAATGGTAGCGGGATCTACTGTTTGAGTGGGATGTGCATTTCCATTACGTAGCACGCTTGCAAAAGTTACTCCAGGAGTAGTTGTTATTGCAGTCGCTGATGACCTTACAGCTCTGGAGAAAAATATTCCCGGTGTTGTTTGAGAGGGAATTAGTGCCGAGCCGTTGATTTCTTCGCGTTGAGGCGGGCCTTGAGTTCTTTATAAACAGGGCATCCTCTGTAGTTCGCTGTGTGATTACCACCACAATTGCCGCACTTCCTTGTATTTGTATTTGATTTGTCATCGGTGCAGACACAATCTTTTTGAGTTTGTCCACAGCCAACGCAAACTGGGCGAAGGCTGCAGAAGGACTTTGACAGTAATTCTGCGATGTAGCAGAAGTTGAAGATTGTATATAGGGTGCACTGTGTTAGGTTTAAGTTTTTTATCGCATGTGGGCTGTAACTCCACTTTGAATAGAGGTTGCGGCACTTTATTTCTGTTTAGTATGTTTGAGACGGACTTTACCTCAAAGCCCTTCTCTTCCAATGCTTCAACTATTTCCTGAGTCGGAACCGTTGGTTCAATGCCTTTGATCACCGCTTGAAGGCCTTTGGCACTCTTTAGCTAGAATGTGTAGAAATTCACACTTTCCTTTCTAAAGTACTTTTCAATAGTACGATAGAATTCTTCACTTTTGGCTTGCACTTTGGTCTCTTTTATGTTACCCCTATTGAGTGGTGTCACATAAAAGTTGTTTTGACCAACTAGTGATACCAGTGTTGGCACCAGTGAAGTGCAGTTTGCACCACGGATATAGAATGGTGGTGGCTTGGCTACAGAGGGTTTAATTTGGGAAACTCCTTCTTGGGATTCCGGCTGATTTGCCAATATTTGGAATCTATTGCTTTCCAAAGCTTTTCGTTCAACAATGTTGTTTTTCGACATTTTGGGAGTGTTTCCTCTTTTTGTCTGAGTGCTAAGCTTTCGCTTGTTTATATCAATGTATCTGTCCATACCAGTTTGAACAGGTGACTTTGGATTCACCGTCACTGGTTGGGCAGTTTTTGTTGTGGTAGTCTGCTGGACGGTGATTGAAGCTACTGCAGACTTTGCGGCTGTTGAAGTTGTCGTTGAAGCAGTAGATGCAATTGTTCTTGTTGTGAGCGCGCTGACGGCGGTCGGCGAACCCAATGACCCAATTAACACTTCAGGTGTCAGCGAATTTGAGGGTGAAGCGCATTGGGCGCTCCAAGACAAATTGTTGTTGCTGGTTGGCGTGAGCAATTTGCTCGTACTTGCACTTTTGGATTCAGCGCTTGTTGTTGTTGTGGTGGTCGGAGACACTACTGAGAAATATGCATTGTTGCGTTGTATAGAGAGCCGACGCTCGTTTTGTTGCTGAAGAATTTGTTCTTGTAGCTTCTGCTGGCGAGAGTCTAGTGGCGAAGGGCCTGAGTTAATCTCTTTACAATCTCGAACGCGTTGACGGTCGACGATCGAATCGCAGGTAAGTTAAGTGTAGTTTTTTTAACAACTTTCATAAGTTTACTTTCTACAATACAGATTAACAAGGAACATTTACTTGCACTTGGACAATGCGCAATAAAATTCTTGTGTATACCAGCAAGCTCAGCTGAATCAGAGTGCACATTTAGTAAGGCAGGAGCTATTGTGACGGAACGGAGAGCATGTTTAAAACCTAAACAAGTGAACACCTTGGTTTTTATTAACAAAAATCAATGGCTTTAAAATAACTGTGATTTTGGAACGAGTAGACTTTTTTTTTTAAATAAGAACCTCTCATTAGCAGTAAGTTTGGAAGTCACCTTTTGTTTTGTATTATTTGAAGAGTATCAGCTATCCGCAGCTTAGTACAATAGGAACCTCTCATTAGCAGTAAGTTTGAAAATTTGTATTATTTAAGGAGTTTTTGTTTTCGTTTTTTTTTTTTTGACTTAGGTCGAGAAGTCACCCTTTTTTTTATCTTGAAGATTAACTTGAAACTATGTATAAATTTTGTTTTTATATTTAAGAACATTTCAGAAATTACAAGCTTAAACCTTTCAAATAAACTTTCGGTTGAATTAATTTATAAAGGGCTAACTTGTAGTAGTAAAACTATACGCTACATTATTCGTATCGATGAATAAAGACAACGTCATGAGTTCTGACATTTTTGGTTGACATTTTTTGAATATTTGAAACTTTATAAAATTGAAAAACGACACCAAAATAAGCATTTTGAATAACTCGTTTAAATTTTCGATGGAACCATCGATAGTATCGATGGTTTTTTCCATCGATGGAAAAAATATCGAGTGGAGCAACCATTGATGGATTCCCAGCTCTAATCAGAAAGCCTTAGAATCTGGAAGAGCTCTCTCTAGAATCATGGTTAACACTCGCGGTCCCAAACAGGAGAGGAGGCTGCTACTTATGAGCGTTACAAAGTCCATAATCCTGTGTGCAGCGCGAGTCTGGGCAACTGCCCTAACAGTACAAAGCTATAGCAGAGACACACTATTTACATATCGTCTCTGCGCTCTTAGGGTTTGCAGCGCATTCAGAACAGTTTCAGATGACGACGCCCTGGTTATAGCAGGCATGATACCTATTGACCTGCTGGCAAAGGAGGAAGCTGTCGTCGCTTATGCGGAACACCAAAAAAAAATAGCAATTGATGCTGCCAGGAACGACAGTCTGCTATGCTGGCAGGCAAGATGGAATGTGTCGCCGAAGGGAAGAGGGACAAACAAAATTATCCCAGATATCGCCATGTGGGTATGCAGAAAACACGGGTCTGTGATCACCTGACCCAACTCCTGAGCGGGCACGGCTGTTTTAGACAATATTTGCAACGATTTGGCCTTGACCAATTTGCATCCTGCACAGTTTGTGGGAATGACACGGTGAAAGAAGCAGAGTACATCCTGTTCCACTGTGCTAGATTTACTACGAAACAAACTGCTATGTGTTCTATTGCTGGAATCACCCTGACGGTCACCAACTTGGCTGAAGAAATGGTGGCTTACCGTACTACATGGGATGCGGTGAACACCTTCGCAGGAACAGCACTGATGAGTCTACGGGCCGCCGAACGGAAGCTAGCGGGCGCCTTATAAGATTATACATATATGAAATTTCTTCCTCTGTGATGCAATGCCTAACTTTGTTATATACATATATATTATATACTATACCCTTATAGTCCGTCTTGGTATTATATATATATATATATATATATATATATATATATATATACAGTCGACTCTCGTTAATTCAAACCTGCGATAATTCGAACCTCTCTGTAATTCGAAGTTATCACGAGTCCCCTACAAAATCTCTTGATATTTCGAATTTTGTCCATACATTTTTATACACTCGGTAATTCGAACGAAAAAATCATTGCTACGTCGCGGTAGTTCGAACTCATATGTTCAAACCCTCGATAATTCGAATTTGCAAAGTCTCTTGGTGTGTTAGTAAAAACTTTGAACTTTGGGAATGCCCTGAAAATACCTTTACCGTGCGTGGTTGCGTGTACATATAAAACATGGGCACATTTTGACGCTCGCTTCCGCACGAATCGCTTCGTTGGTGTACAGAATAAAAATTTATATTAAATATGAATCCTAAAAAGTATAAATGTTTGACGATTGCTGAAAAGAAAATTAATTGAAAAAATAGAAGGAGGTGAAAAGAAAAGCGATGTTGCAAAAGAATTCAAGATTCCTCTCAGTACTCTCTCAACCATAATAAAGAACAAGGGTAAAGTTACTGCTGCTCAAACTGCTGCAGCACGGAAAAGAACAAATAAAGGTGGATTTCCCCGTCTGGAAGAAAGCCTGGTCATTTGGCTTAGACAGTGTAGAGGACAAAAAGTATCTATTAGCGGAACTTTGTTAAAGGAAAAAGCAAAAGAATTCGCGTCCATTCTAGACATACAAAACTTCACGGCAAGTGAAGGATGGCTTTCCAATTTCAAAAAGAGGAATGAAGTCGTGTTTAAAAAGTTTGTGGAGAAAGTGGAGCTGTTTGTGATGCTGTTTGCTCAGATTGGCATGGTAAATTAAAAACACTGATTGAAAACTATGATGCTCGAGACATTTTCAATACTGATGAAACTGGCCTATTTTTTAAACGCTTACCGGACAAGACGCTTACTTTTAAAGATGAAAAACGCCATGGGGGAAAACATAGTAAAGAGAGGTTGACAGTTCTACTTGCAGTAAATATGAATGGATCGGAAAAACTGAAGCCCTTAGTAATAGGAAAAGCAATAAAACCACGATGTTTTAAAGGAGTCAAATCGTTTCCTACTGATTACTGTGCTAACAACAAAGCTTGGATGACAGCAGTACTTTTTAATAATTGGCTTTTAACAGTTAATGCAAACATGAAACAACAAAAGAGAAAAATTTTACTATTTTTGGACAATTGCACTGTCCACAACAGTCCTCCTAAACTGTCCAACGTAGAACTCTGCTTCTTTCCGCCAAATACAACTTCCAAACTGCAACCATTGGACCAAGGGATCATCCATAATTTAAAGACGTTGTACCGCAAAGAAATTGTTAAGATCATTTTGGAATCTCTCGACAAGCAGCAAACTACGAATATTACTGTTCTAACAGCTATTTTACTGATTGACAAAACATGGAGAGCTGTTACACCCCAAACGATTCTCAACTGCTTTAAAAAATCGGGGTTTGTAAAAGAAGATCAGGACAATTCGCAAATAATTATGGATATTGAAGAACCAACTATTGTACCAGTAGTTGACTTCAGCGGTGTGAGTTTTTCTGAGTATGTTGAAGTGGATGAAGATGTTGCTGTCTCAGGATCACTAACCGATGGCGAAATTTTATCTCCGACCGATGCAAATGAAACGAGCAACGATGAAGGCGAAGATGACATATCAGAACCTTTTGAAGAAGTATCTGTTAAGGTAGCAAGAGCCTCATTTGAGAATTTACAAAGCTTTTGCCTACAAAACGAAACTGATGAAACAGCATATCAGGCACTTTTTTTACTTAAAAATATCAAAGAAGCTAACTTCGGCCTTGCCGAAGTTTGTATACCCTTGCAGCTTCACTGTTTTATTATTTAATTAAAAAACAAAAATTTTAAAATAATTGGCATAAATGTTTAACAAAAAAAAAAAACAAAAATGAAGAAAATACACATATCTTCATCTCACCGTCTTCACCGAGAATTGAACCAACACCAAATATCCAGAAATCGCGCAGAAGAACTCTACATACTACGCCACCGTGCTTATTTAACTTACTTAAGCCAGTTCGACATATATAGCAAAAGCATGGCATCTCGCTCTTTCAATTTCGTTCTGTGCAAGAACACAACTCAAATATTTCTGTCTCTCTCACACACCGCGTGGTGAAGAATTTTTGCATACGTACATATATATGTGTGTGCGTGAGCATTAAAATAAAATTAATTTCTTTCATATTTGATTATTGATTTGTAACCTTAATAATTATCCGATCTTGTTCAAACTTGGTGTAGGGTGAATGGGTAAAAATTGAGTTTAAATGCAACAACAAAAAAACAATAATTTTATATAATTCTTATTTAACCCCGCGCGGATTCGAACTCGCGTCTTTTGTGTTTGTACGGCAGATTTCTTAGAATTTTTTTTTGTTTGTCTGCTGCCAAAGAAAATTGCTTATTTTACTCGAGGTACCTCCACGTTTTAGTTAATAGCTCTGGTTATAATTATCCGATCCGACTAATTTTTAAACTTAACCTACATCATCGATTAAGGAACTTAACTTTTCATGTTTCAATCATGTAGCTTAAAATTTAAGTTCGAAAACGCACGAACAAACAGACAGACGGACAGACGGACAGACGGACATGTCTCAATCGACTCGGCTGTTGATGCTGATCAAGAATATATATACTTTATGGGGTCGCAAACGTATATTTCTATGCGTTACAAACATCTGACCAATTTTATAATACCCTCTGCAAGGGTATAAAAATTATTGATAAGTCTGAGCACCAGCAATGTACTCCAAAACAAACACTTATTAATAAGTTCTTTTCAAAGATTAATTAATTGACATTATAAATATGTAAAACATCAGCAGTTAAATAAAAACTTGATAATTCGAAGTTTTATATGTATGTATATTTTCACTCAAAAATTCGAACCATTTAATATTTCGAACTCTCGATAATTCGAAATATTTTAAAAGACCCTTGAATTTCGAATTAACGAGAGTCGACTGTATATATATATATATATATATATATATATATATATATATATATATATATATATATATATATATATATATATATATATATTGTTATTATCATAAATAATAAAAATAATTAAAAATATTACTTTACTTCACTGAAGCAAGTCGTGTTTTTTTGCCGCTCTGTCTTTGATCAATAAATTTTTGTGCTCTGAGACCGCTTATAATTTTACTATTGTGCCTAATATATACGAAATATATCGGCGTTCTAACAATATTAATAACATTCAAGTGAAGTTAAGAACAAACAGCTTTAAATGTTTAAATTTTAAACATTTTTTACACTTTTTCCTGTGCGCCTACAGCCGTTTTGCATCTTGTGCTTCTCTTCCTAACTAAGAGAGTGGGATTGCATACTCTTCGCCCATAAATACGCTGAACATCTGGCTGCCCAAATAATCAATTACAGTTATTTACTTGCTCTTGCTCTCTGATTATTGCAGAAGCGAAATAAATTTTTATTATCTGCTTCGCCCTTCCATTCGTCTACAGTACTCACTGCCTAATTGAATTTACTTATAATCATGCTTGCTTGTTGCATCTCATCTTGTGACAGGAGACAGCTTATAGCCGACGATCTTTATGTTTCGTGCTGGCTATGTGATAATTATGCACATATTAAATGTGCAGGTCTCACTGGACGTGTCCGAGACACAATTAGAAAAAGGATTGGGCTGAACTGGACATGTGATAGTTGCCGCACTGTTGAATTGGAGATGAGAACTTTCATGCGTCAAACGCGGGATGGATTTAAGAGTCTTCACTCTGACTTATGCTCTTTCGTGAAGAAGTTCAACGATCTAGAGTCTAACTTCCTCTCACTGAAAGTGTTAAGCGAGTCACCAAAGAGAAAGAAATTAAATCACCTGACTATTGACGTTTCTTCAATGCCTGTCACTCCTAATACTGAAACAACAACACCAGTTTTTGTAACGCCTCTTACTGTCGATATGCCGTCGGAAGTAAACCGTTACAGTAATATTGAGGAAAATGATGCTGCCAAAATGTTAGTTGACGGAGAAGATAGTACTGCTGCCGCGACATCAGCTGGTAATATGATTGTTTTTACCGTTCCTAATGGGGTAGCTGAAGCTAACGAAATCGATTCTGCTGCTGCTACTACTGCTCCAAAGCCTACAGCTGAAGTTGTTACCCCAATAATTAACATGAGCACTAGTGCTGTTGTAACACCTGCTGTACTACTGCTACTTTTGCCACTACCGTCTCCGCTTCTACCGATATGAGTCGCTCTTGCACTCTTACAGCAATTGCGCCAAAGAAGCATATTTTTGTGTCACGCCTACATGTCAACACAACTGAAGATGACCTCATTGCTTACATCCATAAAGCATTTCCTGCCTCGGATATCATAGTTAGAAAATTTAAGTTTAGTAAGGCTAGAGATATTTCTTCATTTAAGATTTCTGTCCCCAACACACCTTTTAAAACTATTGTGTCCCCATCTTTTTGGCCTGAGCATACTGTAGTTCATGAGTTCACAGTATCTAACAACCGTCCTGCTAGATCTGTTGTCTCTCTACCTACTGCAACAACATTAAAAAAACTAAATTTACTAACTCCTGAAATTAGTATTACTTATCAAAATGTGAGGGGTCTGCTTAGCAAACTAACATCTCTTTATCTAAATAGTATCTCTTTTACCTCCCATGTCATTAAGCTCAGAGTGTTTTTCAAGTCAATATGTGGTTTACAGAAATGATAGACCTGCGCGTCGAGGTGGAGGCGTACTGGTTGCCATCAAACCTTTCCAGTGAGATGGTGAGCATTGACGTCCCTCATAATATTGAAACAATTTGTGTTAAAATTACTTGCCAAGACACTAATGTCGTCTGACACTTCTGTTTATAATTACCACGTAGCTGTCTTCAAAAATATTTTCTCTTCTCTCCGTTATCGTGATCACTTAATCATCTTGGGTGATTTTAATTTACCATATGTGTCGTGGCAAACCCAACTGGATGTTCCTTATCTAATCCCTTCAGCATATAATGATTTTTTAGGTGAGCTGTTTGACTTTCCCATGTTTCTATTGAACACGATAATCAACTCAGCCAACCGACTTCTCGACTTGGTATTCGTCAGCGATTGTTCATCAATAAATATTGAACGATGTCATCCTTTATCGCTTCCTGAAGATTCGTATCACCCTACACTTGAAATCAATCTTGCCCTGAATTCTTCATCTTGTTTTATCCAATCTTCTCAACCTCATCGGCGAAAATGTTTTCGTAAAACTGACTTTGCCCGCCTTGATTCTATGCTGATGATGACTGACTGGTATAATCTTTTTAATGGCGTCGATTTGTATACTGCCGTTGAGCGTTTTTACTCAACTCTTTATGCAGCTTTTGATGTTTGTGTGCCCAACACCTTTTGTGAAAACACCTCAACAAAACCTCCCTGGTTCACTCGTAACCTCTCGAATTTGAGAAACGTAAAATCTAGGTAATTTAAGCGCTTCAAAAAAACCCAATCACATTTTTATTACATCAGATACAATTCAGCAAAATCTAAGTTTCTAATATTAAACAAGCAATGCTATAATGATTACTTATCGCGTTGTAAAGCCGATTTTTTCCATAATCCAAAGCAATTTTATAAATTTGTAAATTCTAAACGGCGTTCGTACGCATCTCCTTCGTCATACTTTTTTAATGCGGAAATAGCGGATTCTGACTGCAATATAGCTGATCTTTTTGCTAATTTTTTCCAAATGACTTACTCTAATGCGCTGCCTTCCACCGGCTCTTACCCGTACTATATTCATCAATCCAACCTTATTTATATGCCGAAGATTTCTGAAGAATCATTCATAATCGGTTCAGCCTCCTTGAAGTCTTAATTTTTGCCTGGTCCGGACAACGTTCGTAATTGTATTCTGAAGACATGCTATCGTTCGTTAACAGTACCTTTGTTAAGGCTTTTTACTCTCTCCGTTGAATCTGGTCGCTTTCCCTCTTTTTGGAATAATTCATTTATACTTGCCTTATTTAAAAAAGGAAACAAATATGACATATCTAATTACAGAGGTATAGCCAAACTCTCGGCTATTCCAAAACTTTTTGAGGAAATGATTTCGATGAATCTGAAAGACCAATGCAAATCTTTAATTTCTCCGCATCAGCATGGATTTTTGAAGGGACGTTCATCACTTACAAATCTTCTTGAATTCAGTACTTTAGTTCATGATGGTTTTCGTAATAAATCTCAAACGGATGTTATTTACACTGATTTCAGCAAGACGTTTGATAGTGTTGACCACAAACTGTTGTTAATGAAACTTGGTCTGCCAGGTTTTTCTCCTAATCTTTTTTCTTGGTTAAAGTCTTACCTCACCAATAGAACTCAAAGAGTTTTGTTTAGAACTTCGCTCTCCAAAAATATTAATGTCTTATCTGGTGTTCCCCAAGGAAGTCATCTGGGCCCACTACTCTTTACGTTGTTTATAAATGATTTACCTAATGTTTTAAATAACTCTCATGTGTAATGTGGTGTGTATGGTCTAAAGTCACAATTCTTTGTGCAGTGGAGCTTAAGTTGCCCCACATTGGGCTCAAAAATTATGTAGTGATCAATAGTGCTCATGTGCTAAAGTGCAAATACATAGCAGGGTTGGTTGATGGATCCAGGTGCCAAAATTTATAAATGGCTAGTGTGGATGATGTTAAATAATTAGTGAGCATCATCGAATTAAAAAAAACTTTATGGTGCTACTAAATTTTCCAACCTTCCCAGGAGGCAGTATTATATAGCGGTGCGGGACCCTCTGGAACCTTAGCTCATTCGGGATGGGGTGGGTTTTTGCCAATAATCTGTCTCTAACATACATAAACTTAAATTTTTAGGGTCCCTTCTGAATCTAAATTTTACTATAAGACACGATAAGTCCAAATATCTAAACTCAAAAAAACACGAATTAGAAAAATCGGTGCTGTGCATAATTAATTGAAATGAACTAAAATTAAAGCAAAGAGGTGTGAAGACTTCAATATAATAACGAGATGAATCAGGCGGAATCAAAGATGTTGTCTGATCCGCGCGCTCTATACCCTACCCTACCATGATTTTCATTGCTGATAATTTATATATGAAAATCCCTTAAATATATTAGACTACTATTTTTTTATATTGCCACATCACTAGGAAGAAAAATTATTATAGGGCCATATTCATTTTTCAATAAACATTTCATTTAATTTCAAATATGTAGTTGAGACTTAATATTAACATTGTTAATTATCTTCTAAGGAGAAGTTTTAACAAAAAAATTTTATCTAAACAGGAGGAGAATAAATTTTTAATATATTTATCAGTTAATTAATTCATTGGTTTCCTTTTTTTTTTTTTTTTTTTGTATTTAGGCCTTAAATAGATTTGATTAAAGTATATGTACACCTGTATGTATGTACTATCTATGTACTCTGCTCGCAGACTAATATTCAAACATCTGTTTACAACTTGAAAATCAAAACTCTTTATAACTGTCTTGCATCAAACAAGTTCGCTACAACCAACTATTTACGAGCTAAATGGCATAGCAAAAGAAACGCAGAAATTTACCGTTGCTTGCGGTAGCTTATATACACGCATAAGAGTGCAGCTGCGCTTGCTCTTTGCTTTTGAAAAAAAAAAACGCAAAACCCAAAAAAAATAAATGAAATTATATAGGCATATTATATTAGAACATTTAAAAATAAAACTGTAAAAAATTTAATAATAAAATTAAGAAAAATAAATTTTTGATTTACGTTAAACTTTTCTTTTTCATTGTGCACATTAGGGTATGATCAATTCGATAAATAAAATTCACTATTTGTCACCGGAAAATTTAAATGAGTTCAATGAACTTCACTAGCAGAACAGCTGATTAGATTTTATTAAACGATTGCAAAAATAGATACATACATAGTAAGATTGTAAATATGAAGCAAAGGAATATATCAAACACCAAAAAAAAATAAATGCAAACATTACTTATGCTTTGTGGGAATCATATACATGGATAAAAGAAGGGCTTTCATATATGTATGTACATAGACATACATATGCATATGTATGTATATACTTAAATTTAAATCATTAGCCGTTACCTGTACATATATGATTTACACAACAACATGGGGAGGTATATAAGTTATGGAAACATGGTTAACTCACATGTGCATTATGTCCAACGGTGAAAGACCTTTAGGGTGACAAAATGTGAATCAAATATCAAAGAAGCTAACTTCGGCTCTGCCGAAGTTTGAATACCCTTGCAGCAAAATAATTGGTATAAATGTTTAACAAAATAAAAAAAAAAAAACAAAAAAAATACATCTAAAAATTTTCACTTCTTCACCGAGCGAGCATTGAACCATCAAACACCGAGCCCATCGTGGCACCGATCTCTACATACTACGCCACCGTCCTTTCTTAGATGACGTAAGCTTATTCGACATACATATATGCGAACCCATTGCATCTCGCTCTTTCAATTTCGTTTTGTGTAAGAACACAACACAAATATTTCTGTCTCTCTCTCACTCCGCGTGGTGGTTGAATTTTTGCATATGTATGTGTGTGCGTGAGCATTAAAATACATTTAATTTCTATCAAATATGATTATTGTTTGTAACCTTGATAATTATCCGATCTTGTTCAAACTTGGTGTAGGGTGTATGGGTAAAAAATGAATTTAGATGCAACAACAAAAAAACAATAATTTTATATATTTCTTATTTGGTGCCGCGCGGATTCGAACTCGGGTCTTTTGTGTTTGTACGGCAGATTTCTTGGAATTTGTTTTTGTTTCTTTGCTGCCAAAGAAAACGGCTTATGTTACTCGAGGTACCTCCACGTTTTAGTTAATAACTCCGGTGATAATTATCCGATCCGACTAATTTTCAAACTCACCATACTTGATAGATCAAGGAACTTAACTTTTTATGTTTCAACCATGTAGCTTGAAATTTGAGGCTGCCATCGTGATTCAAACAGACAGACGGACATGTCTCAATCGACTTGGCTGTTGATGCTGATCAAGAATATATATACTTTACGGGAAACGTATATTTCTATGCGTTACAAACATCTGACCAATTTTATAATACCCTCTGCAAGGGTATAAAAATCAAAATTTACTGCAAACACAAATGATCATAACTTGCGATGCGCCGCTGCTCTAACTCTGCTTTGCACAGCTGCGTCTATGTATATACATATGCTACATAATAACATACATACAGTTTGTCAAGTAATTCTTTGCAAAACGAAAAAAGTCATAGAAATTCATTTTGAAACTTATTTTTTATTGTAATAATTTAAGCTTTTGGATTTTTTTTTGTTGTTGTTCTTTAGATTTAAGTATACTTTACATAAATAAAGCATAAAAAATTCAAACTTTCATCTGCAATAGTATAAGAAAACAAAAAAAAGAAAATTCGGCGAAATTCACGCTGTCAAATAATTCTTTGCAAAATGCAAAGACAATTTCAAAATAGAGCCGTAGCTTTGAAACGGGACTTCAAATTCGAAGAAAAACGAATTTGTGTGGTATTGCAAGGCAATAACCGAGTTATTTCTTCTTGATTTGGAATCTGAACAGTCAACATCTCACCTTATTTAATTGATTTAGTGATGCCGGGAAAACGAATTAATGATAATTTAATTCAGTTGGTTTATTTCCACCACACAAAGGGGAAATCGGCAAAGGAACTGGCGGAAATGTTTTCGATTAAACTACGAACAATTTATAATATTATAAATCGGGCGGATAAAGAAAACAGGTTGGATTTAAAGCACTCCGGAGGCAGACCGTCCAAGTTAACCAGACGCGACCACTCAAAAATTATAAAAGAAATTACCAATAACCCTCATACCAGCCTTAGACAGTTGGCGACAGAGCTGAAAAATGACTGCCAGAAGTCAGTAAGCTATGAGACTATTAGGAGAGTCCTAAAACTGCATAAATATTCCTCAAGAATAGCTCGAAAAAAGCCTTTACTGTCTTCTGTAAACATTGAGAGGCGGCTAACCTATGCTTTTGCCAATGTTAACAATGATCTTAACTACTGGGATGACGTTATTTTTTGTGACGAGACAAAAATAATGATGTATTACCATGATGGACCCAACAAAGTATGGAGGAAGCCTAAAACAGCCCTTCACCCACAAAATATAGTTCCCACTGTCAAGTTTGGCAAGCTATCGGTAATGGTGTGGGGATGTATATCATCGAAAGGCGTTGGTGAACTTCGAATTTTCACAGAAATTATGGATAAGAACTTGTACTTAGACATTCTAAAAAATGAATTGGTAAAAAGCGCGACAAATTTCGGACTATTTGACCCCCAAAACCCTAATAAACTGAAGTATAAGCTATACCAAGATAATGACCCTAAGCATAAGTCGCATCTGTGCAGGTCCTGGTTGCTATACAATTGCAGCAAAGTGATTGAAACGCCTGCCCAGAGTCCTGACTTGAACCCAATTGAAAATTTGTGGGCTTTCTTAAAGAAGCGTGTGGGTAGAAGAAGCCCAACAAACAAAACCGCTCTTATTAGAGCGATTCAGGAGGAGTGGCAGGAAATTCCCAAAGATTATGACCTTAAACACCTGATACACTCGATGCCACGACGTCTTCAGGCCATGATCGAATCTGATGGCAGGCATACCAAATATTAGTTTAAATGAAGCAAGCAAGTCGTCCCTGCCGACATTGAGTATACCCTGTACCAACTAGTTATATTAAATAAAGTCGAACACCCTCGAGATCTCCTTTGATTTAATTCAAAATTTTCATCGAATGCATGCTATCTCGCTCACACCTGGCACAGCTAATCTCGCACTTGTTGGTTCAGTACAAAACGCACATTCGTATATCTCCTATATTTATTGTCCGATTTCGACTAAATTTAGTCAGATGTTGCATTTTGGCCACATTATTAGATGTGCCAAGTAAGAATGTGATTTCTTTAAAACTTCTCTAGTAATTCATTTTTTCTAAATTGTGGGGGCGGAAGTGGGCGTGGCAAAAATTTTAAACTATCTTAATTTGCGTAGGCACTAAACAAAAGTTCGAACACCCTCGAAATCGCAATTAATTCAAAACAAAATTCCCCTTTACATGCAGCAGCAGCGAACGCATGCTATCTCGCTCTTTCTTATCTGCCAATGCCGCCTTGGCAATTTAGTACAAAATTCAAATGGCTATATCTCCGATGTTTATTGCTCGATTTGATCGAAATTTGGTCAGTTTGTGCAGTTTGACTATATAATTATGTCTACCAAATAAGAATTCGTTATCTTTCATACAGCTCTAGTAAATTGATTTTAAAATTTTCTTTTTTCATTTTCGGGGGCGGAAGTGGGCGTGGCAAAAATTTGAAACAAACTTGACCTGCCTGGGCATAAGACGGATGTTCACACCAAATTTGGTAGCTCTAGCTCTTATAGTCTCCGAGATCTAGGTGTTCATACGGACGGACGGACAGACGGACATGTCTCAATCGACTCGGCTGTTGATGCTGATCAAGAATATATATACTTTATAGGGTCGGAAACGCTTCCTTCTGCCTGTTACATACATTTTAGCGACTTTAATATACCCTTTACCCTATGGGTACAGGGTATAAAAATTGCATATTTTCTTAATTTTTGTTAAATTTCCAATAATTGTTTGCATTTTGCAAACAATTATGTGACAGCGTGAATATCGCCAAATTTCCTTTTTTTTTGTTTTTTATAATTTTGTGGATCAAAATTTAAATTTTTTGTGCCTTATATATGTAAAGAATACTTAAATCTATAAGTTACCAAAAAAAATATTAAAAAAAAGTTAATATAAGTTAATAAAATATAAGTTTCAAAATGAATTTCTATGACTTTTTTCGTTTTGCAAAGAATTACTTGACAAACTGTATGTACGCGCTAGCAACTGGGCAGAGGCGCACGAAAATTATCTAATCGCACAAAATTTTAATTGAAAATTTTTCTTTTTTTTTTTTTCTTTTAAACTTTTTAAAAAAAAACAATCGAGAGAATTATGAATTATTGAACCATATAACCCTTTGCACAAATTAATAAACTTTTACTTTATCCAGATAACCAAAAAAAAAAAATCAAATTTTCTTTAACACGCGGTTTGAGAGGTTAGAATCAATTTTCTCACATTTTTCTGAATCTAACACTATGCCATTTTTTTTTTTTTGACTTTTAACGAATTTTCTTTTCAAATATTTTTTTCTTTTCTTGTAATTAACTTGAGTTTTGCTGCCACCAAAAATTCCGCTTCACACACGTGCACTTTTGCATCATGCAGCGATTTGCTTTTCTACTACTTTCTGGTGTGAATTAGATGGGCCGTCGCTGACAAACTTCTCTTCTATCTTGCCAGATAGGTTCCACAAAGAGAGAATTTAGATTTAGGCGCTGCAAGCGCAATAATAATAAGAGCACTGCAATTGGGTGTCAAGAATTAATATGACAAACAATGCTAGCAAACAAAAAAAATTTAATTGATGTACACATACCTTTATTAGCTCGGTCAACCTAATATTTAGGGCCAGCCGTGATAAATTTATTGGGATGTTATATCATCCAATTAAACAAATCCGCATCGTCTTTAGACGGAATATATTTTATTTACTTAATCTACCCAATTGCGGGTTTGATTAAATCACGTAACAAAAATTTTTTTAATCTTTTCTCTTTTTTTCTTTATTTTTTTTTTTTTTTTGACTGAAGGACCTGGCATCATCCTATTTATTTCGTGTCTTCTGATGATAATGAAAAAGGCCGACTAAGGTTAGACCTGGTCTTATATACCCAAAAATCAAGAAAAGCTCTCTTTTGAGAATAAAGGAAGTGAGTTGCGATCAACGTCATCAAGACCTTTGCACTCCATGCAACGCCCTCTATGACCATAAATTATAATAGCAAAAAATTGCATGCGACAAATTTTGTTGCGCGCCTTTTTATGCTAATTTGAATTTGAAGAACGAATCAGAAGAAACAAAATTTGTACAAAAAAAATATATTATTATCGTGATCATTACACATGTATGTATGTTTGCTGATGATGTTAAACTTTGCTTATCATTTAAAGATCCACCTCTTCATTCCATTTTGCAAGCGGATATATGATAAGCTTAGTGAGTGGTGTAAGATTAATCACCTCCACCTCAACACACTGAAATGCTCATCTATGACATTTTGTCGTCGTTCGCCGTTTCTTGCCAATTACTCAAAGAATGGCGCTACCTTAAATAAACTTCCTGCTTCACATTTCATTTGTGGCTAACAAAGCAACATCTTTGCTAGGCTTTATAAAGCGTTGGTCCAAGGATTTCAGTGATCCTTATATTACTAAGGTCTTATATACATCCTTGGTACGTCTAGTGTTAGAATATTGCTCACCAGTTTGGAGTCCTCAATATTCTATTCACCAACAACGAATTGAATCGGTCCAAAAACAATTTTTATTGTTCGCCCTACGTGGTCTAAACTGGGAGCCAACTAGGCCCCTCCCTTGTTACCAGAGTAGGCTTCTTCTCCTGAATCTGCCCTCTTTATCAAATCGAAGACTCGTCAGCGGAATTGTATTTCTCCACAAATTGCTATCTGGGGAAATAGACTCTCCCTTTTTATTAGGGAAAGTAGATTTTGCCGTTCCATGTCGTCCTACACGAATTTTTGTTCCCCTACATTTAAGTACATACGCCTCCAACTTTAGCAGTCATGAACCTCTTCGAGTTTTGTGTAGAGACTATAACGAGTTTTCCCATATTATTTTTCCTTACTTTTCTCCTTCCTCTTTACGTATTGTACTCTTTGACTTCCTTCGAACTGTTCTTCACTCCTAATTGACTTATCTTCCTCTTTTATCTTCTTCTTTTTGTTCTCGCCTTCGATCACCCTACTTTATTAATTTACTCCTTAGTTTTCAATTAGTATATTTTAATTAATTTAAGTCATTTGCATTAGTTAAGTTGACTTTAAATAAATAAATAAATAAATAAAAATAAATAAGTAGGTTTTAATTTTTTGTGTAAATAAAACAGGAATTAAAGAAAAAAATATCAAAGAAGCTAACTTCGGCTTTGCCGAAGTTTGTATACCCTTGCAGCTTCATTGTTTTATTATTTAATTTAAAAACAAAAATTTTAAAGTAATTGGTATTAATGTTTAATAAAATCAAAAAACAAAGAAGAAAAAGTTCAACTAAAAATTTTCCCGTATTCACCGAAAATAGAGAACCCACCAAACACAGAACCATCGTGCGACCGATCTTTACGTACTACGCCACCATCCTCACTTAATTCACGTAAGCTAGTTCGACATATATAGCAAACGCATGGCATCTCGCTCTTTAAATTTCGTTCTGTGCAACAACACAACGCAAATGTTTCTGTCTCTCTCACACATCGCGTGGTGACGAATTTTTGCATATGTATGTGTGTGCGTGATTGCTTAGAATTTGTTTTTGTTTCTTTGCTGCCAAAGAAAATTGCTTATTTTACTCGAGGTACCTCCACGTTTTAGTTAATAACTCCGGTGATAATTATCCGATCCGACTAATTTTTAAACTTTACCTGCTCAATCGATTGAGGAACTTAACTTTTCATGTTTCAACCATGTAGCTTAAAATTTAAGCTCGAAAACGTATGGCTAAACAGACAGTCGGACGGACGAACGGACAGACGGACATGTCTCAATCGACTCAGCTGTTGATGCTGATCAAGAATATATATACTTTATGGTGTCGGAAATGTATATTTCTATGCGTTACAAACATCTGACCAATTTTATAATACCCTCTGCAAGGGTATAAAAAAATATACATATACACTCATATTAGGCGGAAATTTTAGGGCATACGCCGCAAAAAAAGAAAATGAACAAACAAAAAGGTCGAAAAAGTAAACGAAAACAAAAAAGTTCGTATATTAAAATTTTTGTAATAATTCGCATATTGCTTGCGAAAAAATTATTATTTCCTTATATATGTACATTTAAATTTAGTTCATTTATTTATATTTGTATTGGTTATAATATATTTAATTATCCCTAGAACATAGTCTAGTGGCAGTACGGATATTGAGTTGTGATTAGACTTAGACCTAAGACTCTGCTTATATGTATAAGTTAATACCTAATGTTATGCTGTAAATTAAGAAGTCCCTAAAATAATGCTATACTTCTATTACAACATATTATCTATTCTCTTTTGTCTGGTTGTCCGCTCTTGGTTACGTAGTGCAATAACTGTTCGATTTCTTGTAAGCGTGGCAAGATGTAATTGGTTGAATTATATCGTATGATTTTTGGGCTTCGTATTTGAATAAGTTTGGGTTAAGCATAGACTTAGAAAAGTTAGTACAGTCAGTTATATCCAGAAGCTCAATAGAGAAGGTCGTCCTATTGTAATTTTGAAAAAGCACATAGTGCTGTTAATAAATAACTAAATAAATAATTATTTTAAAATATCGAACATTAAATTGTTTAACTTATACATACATTAATGTAATTTTAATTGATATTTAAACAATTTTTTAACAAATAAAACGCAAAAAGCAAACATTTATTGAATTGTAAGACTTCGGATTTTAAACGACTAATATAGTCATTTTGCAAGGATAGAAAAATAATATTTTTTGTTTAAGGGGTTATATCTACATAATTGCAATTTTGAAAAATTCCAAAATTCTTTTTTTTTTTACTATTTTGAATGTTAATATATTTAAGAATATTGTAATTGTAATGTATTCTATTATATGTAAATATATTTAAGAATATTGTGTAAAAATTTTAAGTCGATCCGAACAATAATTTCGAAAATACTGGTGTATTAGTGAAGACGCCTCCAAGCGTTTTATTGCAGGGAGGGGGATAAGGAAAAAGAAAATTTTTATTAAAAAATTTTTTTTGGTTATTTTTTTTTAAAAAAAAAATATAAAAAAAAGGTGGTAAAACTTTAAATGCGTTTTTCTCGAAACTATGTTTTCAAAGTCGGTGATCAAGGGTTCTCGGAAACAGCTTAACCGATTGAATAGAAATATTGACCCGATATTCTTAGAAAATTTTGCCAGGTAATGATCGAAGAAATAGGGATTCTGGCAATAACTACGATTTTTTAGCTACTTCAAAGTTAAAAAATGTTAGAAAAAAAGGATTCTTTTTTAAAACCCCGCCATTTTGTTAAAAATCAAAATTTTGACTTATCACTCGATCATTACCTGTTCAATTCGATGCCAGACGGCTTTTTTCGATAGACCTCTAGGAGATGCCCTGCAGGAGCTAAGCGTTCCAAAACATAATGGATTGTAAAATTTCATTAAATTTTCTATATGATCATTTGGTTTATATATTCATTTCATTAACAGTATTTTGGAAACCCGTGCCAAGAGAGATTTCTGTGGCCGGCGACAAACACACAGAAAGCTCCGCGGCACGAGCCACAAAATGAGCTTTCGCGTACGAGCTTTGGCATCGCTTCTTTATTTCTCAACACTTGAATTCTTGGCCGCAAGCGCAGCAGGACACATACCAAAACAACACTTGAATTCTTGGCCGCAAGCGCAGCAGGAAACGCAGAGAAAAAGGAAATGCGGTCAAAAAAACAAAAAAAAAAGAGAAGTGGGGTTATACACGAAGCAACGCAAGAAATTAGAAAAAAAATATATAAGTGCGTACATGTAAGTATACAACAGTGACGGAAACAAAATATAAATTAATTATCTGCATTTGACAGAGGCCGAGTCAAGAGAGTGCAAAGGCGACTCTAACACAAGCCAAAAGAGAAAAAAAAAAGCAAACAGCTGAGCAAGGCAGAACTAACGCCCGTGCAAGCTGAAAATATCTGGAAAATTCCAGAAGTTGTACATAGCAGGGCTGTCCAAGCGAAATTATCTGAAAAGAATCAGAGGCTGAGCACGAAATAAAGTGTAAGCTAAAACAAATCAGCAGGATGGCTGAAATTAAACCATTTCTGTGCGCTAACATAGAAAAATCATTGTGGCGCAACGAGTGGGAGAAATGGCTTCGGTCATTCAATATCTATGTGGATTCAGAAGAAATTACATCGGTAATTAAAAAGCGGAACAAATTACTGCATCTCGGCGGACCACAGCTACAAGAGGTGGTGTACAGTCTTCCAGGCGCGTTGGTGCCATACGATGCGACAAAGGAAAATTATGTATTTACTCCACTGGTGGATAAATTAAATGAATATTTCTCACCGCAACGTAACGCCGTATTCGAAAGGCACATGTTTCGCAGCATGGTGCCCCGCCAAGGTGAGTGCTTCGCCGAGTTCTTGCTGCGGCTAAGGCAACAAGCCAGTAAATGCTCTTTTGGAGCCACCAAGACCGAAGTAGAAGAAATCTGCATCGCTGATAAAATCATTGATGCCTGGGCTAAGACTGCGTTGAAAAAGAAGCTATTAGAAGCGGAGCTCAAGCTGGAGGAGATAATAAATGCGTGCACAGTTGAAGAGCAAGTGAATCAGCAGTCAGAGGTAATGGTGATTCCGTCGGATGCCGATATTGTGAAGAAAATTGGCGTCCAAACGAAAAGAAATGACAGGACGTATGATGTGTGTGGCCGATGTGGAGCAGCAGACCATGATGAACGCAGTATGGCATGCCCGGCAAGAAACTCAAAATGTAATAAATGTTCCCGGGTCGGACATTATGCTCGGATGTGTAAGACCACATTGAAGAGACGTTTTGGAACACCGTATGATAATCAACGCAAGCGACCACGCACCTCACAGTTCCAGGTGCGCGCCATCGATGAGGAGGAAACTAAGTGACACAGCGACAACAGTTGGTCGAACTGTTTTAAAATAACTGGTGAACCAGAAGGAGAAGAAACCGTATTGAATTGAAATGGTAGACAATCGTTACTAGGTCGAGACACAGCCGTACAACTCAACGTCCTAAAAATTGGTTTAGACGTAAATAGAGTGGATTCGTGCGCACATTTTCCGAAATGGAAAGCTTCACCTGTGAGATTGGCCATAGACCACAATGTGAGACCAGTGCAGCAGCCAATGCGAAGATTTCCGACTGCGTTAGAAGACCAAATTGCAGAAAGGATAAGCCAGGCTGTGCAGCAAGACATTATGGAGCCAGTCCATGGACCGAGTCCATGGATTTCACCAGTTGTAATTGCATATAAAGGAAGCGGCGAGATAAGGCTATGTCTGGATATGCGAAGGGCGAATTTGGCCATTTCGAGGGAAAACTACCCACTGCCAACATTCGACATGTTCATGACCAAACTACGGGAGGCGAGATGTTTTTCCAGACTGGATTTGAAAAATGCTTATCACCAATTGGAGCTCGATGAGTCAAGTCGGCAGATTACCACATTTATTACACACAAGGGACTGTTTCGATATAAAAGACTGTTTTTCGCAGTTAACTCGGCTCCAGAAATTTTCCAGAGGCGGCTGGAGGAATTGTCAGCAGGCTGCCCCAATGCTCTAAACTATATTGACGATGTTATCGTTTTCGGCAAAAACGAAGAAGAGCACGACAAGGCGCTAACTGCGGTGCTAAAAATCTTTGATACCCACAACGTTGTTTTGAATAAGCAAAAATGTGTGTACAAAACAACAAAACTCAAGTTTCTTGGCCATATTCTATCGGACCATGGTATCGAAGCGGATCCGGAGAAAGTTAAAGTGATCACAGAGTTCCGTGGTCCGAAAACTAAGGAGGAGACAAGGAGTTTCCTGGGTCTCGTAACGTATGTGGGGAAATTTATACCCGATCTCGCCAACACGACGGAACCACTGAGAAGATTAATAAAGGCGAAAACCAAATTTGATTGGACCAACAAAGAACAGCAAGCCTTCGATACGTTAAAGAAACAAGTCGTCTAGGTGACAAGGCTGTCATTCTTCAATAAAAATCTCCGTACATGCCTTATAGCCGATGCAAGTCCGGTGGCACTGGGAGCTGTTCTGGTACAGATTGATGATCATAACGACCATCATATCGTATCGTTCGCCAGTAAAAGCCTAACTGATGTTGAGAAGAGATATTCACAAACAGAGAAAGAAAGCTTGGCACTGGTATGGGCAGTGGAGAAGTTTTACTACTACCTAGCAGGACTGGAATTCGATCTGCTAACGGATCATAAGCCATTGGAATCCATATTCAAACCAACTTCGAAACCACCGGCACGTATCGAACGTTGGTTACTACGCCTACAGTCCTACCGATTTCGAGTCATCTATAAAGCAGGAAAGGAAAACATCGCAGATTCCGTGTCGCGTCTTTGTCAACTTACAGAAGCGGTAGCTTTCGACTGGCAGGATGAGCAAAATATCTTTCAAATTGTAGCCAAAGGAGTTCCAAAGTCTCTAACTATTTCGGAAATCATGAAAAAAAGTATGCAGGACGAAGAAATAATTGACGCAATGACCTATCTTAGCACCAACTCATGGGAGGCGAACTCATCCAGTCCATATTATCCGTTCCGATGGGAATTATCGACAGTTGGAAGTGTACTCTTACGCGGAACGAAAATAGTAATACCAACAATATTACGATCGCAAATACTCGAACTGGCTCACGAGGGCCATCCGGGTGAATCGGCTATGAAACGAAGATTACGTTCAAAGGTGTGGTGGCCAAGGATCGACCGGGAAGCAGAAGGATTTGTTAAGGCCTGTAGAGACTGCATCTCCGTATCGCTAGCAAATAAACCAGCGCCTATGGATCGGCATGCGTTTCTAGCAGGCCCTTGGCAATGTGTCGCATCTGACTTACTAGGACCTTTACCGAGCAATGACTATGTCTGGTGTTGATCGACTATTTTTCCAGATACATGGAATTGAAGTTTATAAAAACCATTTCGTCGAAGGGGCTGATCGAGCAAATGGAGGAGATATTTTCTCGTTTGGGAATACCACGAACGCTGAGAACCGATAATAGTCGGCAATACGTCAGTCTCGAAATTCAAGATTTTTGTCGGACCAACGGTATTACCCAAATAACGACACCACCATATTGGCCACAGGCGAATGGCGAAGTTGAAAATATGAACAAGTCCTTGGTGAAACGCCTTAAAATTGCGTGGTCAAAAGGGAAAGAGTATAAACGAGAGATCCAAAACCACAGGAGCAGCCCCTTCGGAATTGATGTTTAACCGGATCATTAAAGACAAGATACCGGATGTTCGAGACGTTGTGGGTGATATCGGTGAATCCTCGGAAAGAGACTTGGATTGCTGGAACAAACAGAAGGGAAAAGAGAAAGCAGACAAGGGAAGAGGCGCCAAAGCATCGAATATCCAACCCGGAGACAGAATTGTGCTGAAGAATGTCTTGTGCCCATATAAGTTGACACCCACGTTTGATACAACCGAGTACGTGGTAGTCAACAGAAAAGGGAATATAGTCCAAGTGCAAGGAGGAGGGAAAACGTTAACCAGAGATGTGAGTCATTTAAAAAAAATTCCAGTAACAGGTACCCATGAAGTTGCAACGACAACCGATAGTGTTCCGGGTCCGAGCACATCCGAACAAACATCTCAAGCACCGGAAGATGAAGCCTGCGCTCAGGACGAGGGATTGAAGCTGAGGCTGAAAAACATTGGAGGGATGTGGAAACCCGTGCCAAGAGAGATTTCTGTGGCCGGCGACAAACACACAGAAAGCTCCGCGGCACGAGCCACAAAATGAGCTTTCGCGTACGAGCTTTGGCATCGCTTCTTTATTTCTCAACACTTGAATTCTTGGCCGCAAGCGCAGTAGGACACATACCAAAACAACACTTGAATTCTTGGCCGCAAGCGCAGCAGAACACATACCGAACGACACTTGAATAAAAAATTAATTGATTTGTTTAAAATCAAAATAACTTGGCATTTATAATTACCGGAGTACTGGGTTGATACAAGTATCATCATGAACTTTTTCAGAAAAGCACGATTTTTGGGCTTGCAAGTAGATATAACCCCTTAATAGGTCTGGCACCTATTGAACAAAGTAGGTCAATGAATATATATTGATAAATTATTTTCTATCTTTTTTAAATTCGCAAAGAAATGAATACATTATTGTTCTTTTTTTACTTCTCATTTGTAATAGGTTCGTTAATAGTGTAGACAATAGATCTGCTCTAGAGGAAGCAATATCTAAAGGCCTTATAAATGAATCAGCTATATTTAGAAATTGCACGCATTGTTAATGAAAGACTAGATGCAAAGCAATGTTTTTTAAAATTAACGGTAGATGCCCAAAGTGGCGACTATCAGTTAATTTAAGTTTTAAACGAATTTTATTAAAGTCAAGTGCTGAAACGAAATTCGACGCAGTCAACTTTGTTGACCGCGAACTTTTAGTTGAAGAAAAGAGTAGTTTAACTATAGATTTATCCTCTAACCCTGTAGATGAAAGTCTTGTCGGAAATAGGCTTAAATGTTTCCGAAAAGACTGCAGGATTGGAAATAAAAGTTTAGATATAGACGTCAAAATGGCTGAAAATCCCCATCGCTTACGATCACGTAAGCAGATTTTCAGCTAACACATTCTGCAAATGGAAGTGCAGTACTTTTCAGATATGAAAACATAATGAATGTTGCACTTTATTTACTAAAGAAATGAAGCAAGCAAGTCGTCCCTGCCGACGTTGAGTATACCCTGTACCGACATAAAAAAAAACCTTCGAAGTAGCCATCAATTTCATACAAAATTTTCCTTTACGTGCAGCTACAGCGAACGCATGCTATCTCGCTCTTTCTTGTCTGCCACTGCCGCCTTGAGATTTCAGAACAAAACGGATATAGCCATATCTCCGATGTTTTTTGTCCGATTTCGACTTTTGGACAGCTAGTCCAGTTTTGGTATATAATTAGGTGTGCGAAGTAAGAATACGATATCTTTGGTACAGCTCTAGTTATTCGCTTTCCCGATTTGCGGGGGCGGAAGTGGGCGTGGCAAAAATTTGAAACAAACTTGATCTGTGTGTCTAATGCATTTAGACGCATGTTCACACCAAATTTGGTGGCTCGAGCTCTTATAGTCTCCGAGATCTAGGTGTTCATACGGACGGACGGACAGACGGACATGGCTCAATCGACTCGGCTATATTATATATAGCCTGTTACATACATTTTAGCGACTTTAATATACCCTTTTACCCTATGGGTACAGGGTATAAAAACTATAGAGCGCATAATCAGGGGAAATTCTTCTTCTTTGAACAACGCCTGTGTGCTATATTTCAAATTTGTTAGAATTAATGCAAACTCATTTGTTGCATAAAGATCCATTCTGTAATTACTACAAATTTGTTGGTAATTTCAATGGCATCGCTCAAGTTTACTCAACAAGTCTTGAATTATGCCTTACAATAAATTTTGAATAAAACAATCAATGTAGAGCCATTAATCGCTTTCTCGAGAATTAAAAGGCACCACTGCCTTGGCATATAAAAGTGAACTGGCATATAATAGTGACAAATAATGAAAGAGTTTTGAAAGGAAGCCAAATCATAAATAAAAACTTATCAGTGTATGGAAATATAAAATCGGAGGCAAACGCCAAAAACGATTTTCACAAAAATGCATTTAAAGATGCATACGATATGTTGTGTAATGGATTTTCTCATTACATTCAACATTTGTTGTCTAAGGTGGACGTATTTCTATGGAACATTGACCATATACGGCTTCTACAAAAACACCTAAATGTACACACCTTGCATAGATGCAACAGGAGGTGTTGTACCCTTAAAATTGCAAAAAAAAAAAAAAATTATATTTCTTTATTCCTTAGTTTCACATCTTCCAGAGTTGTCTCTAACTCATGGAAATGCACATGCAATACTTTCCAATCATACAGCTTAAGATATGGTCGTTTTTTATGAGAACTGCATAGATCTTGAATAGAAACCAAATTAAAAATACCTCTTTGCAAACGAGTCGTAACTGACGTTAGTTTCGCTATTATTGGAGCGATCCTTAAAGAGTACTGCAACTTAGACATTATTGAATACAACGAAATGTGCTATCAGTTTTTGTACGGTAATAGCGAAACATTTCCGAATGTTTGTATTCAATTTTGTACTTTGATATAGATAGCACAGTTGGATTGCAAAATATTGAACTTAGAACATTTTTAAGAAATGTGCTGGGTTTGGCTTCTAATATATTTACTGCTGAGGATTTTGAAGATTGGTTAAAGTATCTAGTATCCATTCTTCTATCCCCTTCTACAAATGAGATGGTTCGCAATACCATCTCATATTTTACAGGTGGTCGTTCAACCGAATTAAATTTAGACGATCATAACAGTATTCATATACCTAATCAAAAAAATTCGGAGTATCGCCTTCCAACAGTAGCTGGCAAAAGTAAATTGAGACTACGTTTCAATAACTTTGCGAATGAAATCAGAGACTTTATTTCTCAGCTTAGTGAAAATGACGTAGATAATAAATACTATCACCCAAAAATAACAGAGGTCATTTTGGGCAAGTATGTGGTCTTCGCGCCATTTTGAGCCAATAAGATGGGAATTTTGGTTGATAAAAGGAACAAAAGACCCAGTAATGGTCCTATCGAATACTTTTTTAAGACACTAAAACATAGTGTCATAAAATGCAAGCAGGGCATGAAACTTGGAAGATTTATTCGTGAAATGGATAAACTTTCAAACTCTGAGGCGAGACAAAAAGAAATTCCTCACCCGGAATTAATACATTAACCAATAGTCCAAGGTTTCATTATAAATGGTGAAATGGTGAAAATCGTTAAACTCCTTCTACTACAATGTCCAATAAAATTTTCAAAACATAGAGAAAGGTGGTGTAAAAAGGGCATAAAAAAGTTGAAAGCAAGTTTATTTAAGGCCGATTTCTGTGGGCCACAAAATGTTCGCGAATCGCACTTAGAAAAAAATGATAATAAGAGTTTGGAACTCTCAGTAGTTGCAGAAAATGTAACTCATGCCCTAGATTTGAAAGTGAAAACTGATCACTCATATGCTCGAGAATATAACATATTTGATATCGAGGAAGAGTACAAGCTATTACTCAAAAACCATTCTTAATTGAGAAAGTGCATTACTCCATATGTACACTTTTACATTTTAAACTGTAAAACTCTCTTTGACAGTGTCCATGGTAGCGATTGTAATTTTTCCATCTACAATATTGAATTAGATGATTTGGTTACTTTGGAAAATGAGGCATGTTATCCAACTTTATTGTTAATGCTGCCGTAACTGCTATTCTGTATATTGATGGAAATAATGGGGCCTTCAAAAGTATTCCATGTCAAGGTGACTTTGCTGTTTTTCAAAACGATGAAGTCATAAACAATGTTTTTAACAGCACTGCTACCTACTTAATTGTTCTTTATTGTCACAAAGGATATTTTTATGTACTTTTTATTAACAAAACAAAATTGAAATTTATCTTTCTAGATCCTTTTGTCCCATCAACTAAAGCTAATAAGTTTTAAACTTATTATCAAAGTTTGCTAAAAGGCTATAAAAATGTGGATATCGCCTACGACGTACAACAGGACACATTTAATTGTGGCATTTTCATTTTGCAATATTCAAAATTATACTTGAGTAGCTCATGAGCGAGTGAGCCAAAATTAATGGCTCACTGAACTGAGCCACTGAGCTTGTTCCTTCAATATGGCTCAGTAGCTTATTTTGGTTCACTAGCTCATTTAAGCTCACAAGCTCATTTTGGAACGCAAAATCATTTTGGCTCACTTGCTCATTTTAGCAGTTTTTTATACCCTGTACCCATAGGGTAAAAGGGTATATTAAAGTCGCTAAATGTATGTAACAGGCAGAAGGAAGCGCCGCCGCTATTTAAAAAAAACGATAACTAGAGCTGTATTAAAGATATCGTATTTTTACTTGCCACACCTAATTATATTCCCAAACTGGACTAGCTGACAAAATTTTCTCGAAGTCGGACAATAAACATCGGAGATATGCCTATATCCGTTTTGTACTGAAATGCCAAGACGGCATTGGCAGATAAGAAAGAGCGAGATAGCATGCGTTGGCTGCTGCTGCATGTTAAAGGAAATTTTGTTTTGAATTGATTGCGATTTTGAGGTTGTTCGATCATTTGTCTAGTGACTATGCAGATCAAGAGAGTTTAAAATTTTTGCCACGCCCACTTCCGCCCCCGCAATTCAGAAAAAAACTAATTATTATAGCAGTTTTTAAGGAATCACATTCTTATTTGGCACACCTAATCATCTGACCAATTTTAGTCGAAATCGGACAATAAATATCGGAGATATACGAATGTGCATTTTGAACTGAATTGCCAAGGCGACACTAGCTGGAAAGAGTAAGCGAGAAAGCATGCGTTCGCTGTTGCGGCATGTTAAAGAAAATTTTTTATGAAATTAATAGCTATTTTGAGGATGTTTGACTTTTTTTAATATAATAACTAGTTGGTACAGGGTATACTCAATGTCGGCAGGGACGATTTGCTTGCTTCATTTCAAGTTGGTTGCGATCACTATCGGCTCATGAGCTATCAGTAAGTTAGCCAGTAAGCCATATGAGTGGGTTGGCTCACTTCCAAAAAAGACCTAGTGAGCCGGTTCACCTCAATGAGCTGCTTTTACCAAAGTATAGTCAAAATGCTACATTAATGGCAAACCGTTGACCAATTTAAAATCTCCTGCAATGTTTAGGAAAGACATGTTCGAAAAAATAATTAACTGCAGTGATGCAGTATTGAATATCTTCCTTCATTGTTGTAAATCGGTTGGCAACACGTCAAAAATTCAACACACCTTATGTAACAGGTCACTTTGCATTAAATGCTTTGACAATTTTTATCAGCAAAAAACTAAAAATTCAATATGTAAGCTGTGCAAGGTGTATGAATGAATTTTTGTACAACATAATTGGAAAAGAAGCATATGATTCAATTTGCTAAATATGAATAAATTGACCCAGTGTGTGACATCAAAACTTAGAGACGTTAAGCACATAACTGCGATAGCCTGATACAGACTAAATCTGCTGTAATAAGTGTGGTTCTGTCGATTTCGGTTAACCGGACTTGACTTGCGCATACCAGTTTTAAAGTCAATTGGTCTGTCCAAATGAAATGTAATACTGAATCTGCTTTTCCTTCAATTTAGTTGTTAAAAAGTGGATTTGGCCTACCGGGGAAACCACTATAAAAAAAAACGCGACCTAAACTCTACCTCAAAGGTGGTGCGGAAAAGAGTTCATTTTGGAAAAGAAACCAAAAATGTAACAATGCAACATGTTTTTGCTTTTTAATTTCGCCAGCAACAGTCCCAAAATGTTATTGTGATTGGATTGGATTTCACAATAATCAATTCTCTGCTAAGCTAAATATTACATTTTTTAGCCCCCATGGATATATCCCAGCTATTTATTGCCATTACAGGCAAAAGTAGGTAATCTGAGTTAAATTTCATAATGTCCTTTCCTATGTATATCTCGGTGTAAGAGGCATTTTAGGTATTTTTATACCCTGTACCCAAAGGGTAAAAGGGTATATTAAAGTCGCTAAAATGTATGTAACAGGCAGAAGGAAGCGTTTCCGACCCCATAAAGTATATATATTCTTGATCAGCATCAACAGCCGAGTCGATTGAGACATGTCCGTCTTTCCGTCTGTCCGTCCGTATAAGCCACTCGATCTCAGAGACTATAAGAGCTAGAACTACCAAATTTGGTGTGAGCATCCGTCTAATGTCAAAGCAGGTCAAGTTTGTTTCAAATTTTAGCCACGCCCACTTCCGCCCCCGCAATTTAAAAAAAACGATAACTAGGGCTGCTTTCAAGATATCGTATTCTTACTAAACCCAATTATATACCCAAACTGGACCAACTGACCAAATTTTGTCGAAATCGGACAATAAACATCGGAGATATGCCTATATCCGTTTTGTACTGAAATGCCAAGGCGGCATTGGCAGATAAGAGAGAGAGAGATAGCATGCGCTCGCTGCTGCTGCATGTAAAAGGGAACTTTGTTTTGAATTGATTGCGATTTTGAGGTTGTTCGATCATTTGTCTAGTGACTACGCAGATCAAGAAAGTTTAAAATTTTTGCCACGCCCACTTCCGCCCCCGCAATTCAAAAAAAAAATAATTATTAGAGCAGTTTTAAGGAATCACATTCTTATTTGGCACACCTAATATTATGGCCAAAGTGCATCATCTGACTAAATTTAGTCGAAATCGGACAATAAATATTGGAGATATACGTTAATGCGTTTTGTACTGAAGCGCTTAGGGCGACATTGGCTGGCAAGAGTGAGCGAGATAGCATGCGTTCACTGTTGCGGCATGTTAAAGAAAATTATTTATGAAATTAATCGCTATTTCGAGGGTGTTTGACTTCATTTAATATAATAACTAGTTGGTACAGGGTATACACAATGTCGGCAGGGACGACTTGCTTGCTTCATTATTACGATTAATGAGCGCAGCCAGTTCCGTGTTCTTCTCGTGGTGTTTAGTCCCAGCCTGACTAAGTAGTCTTGACTGCCACGGCATCAACAGCTTGGCTGTCATCCCGCTCAAAGACACAGTCACATATGCACCAATACTAAGAACAACTACAAGACTAAGCAGTTAATGTCAATCTTCCATGACTCGGTAATCAATGTCAAACTAACATGACAATAATCACTGGCACACTTACATGACATAGTTCCCTGTAACTGTGCCTAATGTTACCAGACCAATATTATGAGAATACAATAGAGATGGACATTAAAGTCCTTAAATGGAAAAAGATATAAGACACGGTACCAAAGGGTATTCACAACAGTGCAATACCCTATTTTATCTCCGACATATATTTATTGAGTAGATTCAAATCCGATGTGCCTTCAACCCACTTATAATTTCTATTTTTTTATTACCTATTAATGGTGGGGAAAAATATTAGCACTGTGGAAAAGGAAAAGAATACTTCATACCTTACTTTTTGATGATAGAAAGTAACTGCTTTTCTATATATACATTTATCCGCAACTTTTCATTGCTTTAAAGTCAAATTCTTTTCTTAAAACTTTGACCAAGTTTATCAAGTGGGAGTTGGAGTTGGATAAGTGCTTGTGTTCTCAAGTCGAGTTGAATCATTTTATTGTTCTTATGTCACCCAGACTAGACAAAAAATAAAATAGATTTAATTTCATTCATCGTTCTTCAAGTAATGCTATTGGTGTAAGCAGTGTTTGCTGCTTCATAGCAGCAATTTCAATAAAAATATTGCTCTGCTTCCGCTATTGCTCTGATTTCGAAAGGCTACGTAGCATAGCAGAGAGCAATAAAACAAAACGATTGCTATTCTGCTCTGCTCCATAGCATAGATGAAAGCAAGAAAGGGCTTTTGGTTTTTTTTTTTTTTTTTTTTTTTGATATAGGGGGGGAAGGATTGAAAGCCGAAAAGTGCGGTATAGAATCGGTTAAATTCACCTCACCCGCTAAACCCCTTCCTATTCTCCGTGTCCCTCTGTCTCGCGGAACCAACGCATGAAGTACTACTTCGCGAGGGGGGGCGGCTTAAGAGAGAAGTCTTATGGCGCTGACGTTCAGCGCGACGCAAGAATTGTATGATTACTGCAGAAATGTGGCTAACTGCTAGCCAAGTTAGCTAAGTAGGATATCCACACAGTCAGTGACTATAAATGGCCTCCCTATGCCTAGGGTTAGCTCTTCCCGTTCAGCAGTAAATCGGGGACAGACAATAAGGACGTGCTCCGCGTCTTCTGTTACCCCTGCACAGTCTCTGCAAAAAGGGTCCGTCTCGTGCCTAAATATGTGCAAATAAGATTTAAAACAACCATGTCCTGTCAGTATTTGTGTCAGATAGAAGTCCGTCTGGCCATGTGTGCGAGTTAGCCATGGACGAATATCTGTTATCAGTCGTCTTGTCCAGCTGCCATTTAATGAACTCGCCCATCTTCGTTGCCAACAATCCAAAGTGATCTCACATCTCTGCCGGCCCTGGACGGTATTAGTGGCTTCGATTGCCAAAATATCTAAGGGAGTCATCCCAGCGAGTACCAACGCTGCGTCCTCCGAGACGGTGCGAAATCCGCTAATCACACGCAGCACGCATGTGCGGTACAGCGATTTGCACTCGCGATTGTAGGATGGGATTTGCATGGCAGGGGCCCAGATTCTTGCAGCATACATAATGGTGGATCTTATTACCGATGTGATTAGTCGTCTGCTTTTCTGGCGTGGCCCTCCGATATTACTCATAATTCGAGTCAGAGCTGAGGTCGCCTTTGCAGCCTTATTAGCCACGTATTGCAAGTGGTGCTTGAAGTTAAGCCTGCGATCCAAAAGTACTCCGAGGTATTTTAGTGCTGGTTTGGATGGGATTGTGCATCCATTGACTTCGATTGTGGCATTTTTCTTCCTACTGCTTATTAAGACGGCTTCTGTCTTATGCACAGCTAGAGAAAGCGAATTACTGCTCATCCATTCCATTATTTTGTGAATGATTTGTGAATAATTTGCGCATCTCGAATGTCCTTCGCCACCGTTACAACTGCTATGTCATCGGCAAATCCCACGACGCGGCAGTTTTCTGGTATTTGTAAATGCAGCACAGCGTCATCCATGACGTTCCATAAGGTAGGCCCCAGAACCGAGCCTTGGGGTACACCTCCGGTGATTGTGTGCTGCTTCCTTCCACTAGAGGTGTCGTACAGCAATATCCTGTCGGAAAAGTAGCTCTTTACCAGATTGATTAGGTACTCCGATATGTGTAGTGCCTGCAGCGATTGGATGATGGCTGGCCAGCTAGCAGAGTTAAACGCATTTCGCACATCCAGCGTCGTTATTAAGCAATATTGCTTGTTTCCTCCTTTCCAGCGCTCGCCCTCTATTGCGAACTGCTAGTCTGACAGTCCATGCCGCTCCTCCAATTCTTTCTCCAGTCTTTCGGAGATTATCCTTTCCCCACTACGTCTAACATACACAGTGGTCTGTACGCTGATGGGTCTTCGCCGTCTCCTCCTTTGGGTAGAAGGACCAACTGTTGGATTTTCCATCTCGCTGGGAACGCACGCCTCCGTATGCATGCGTTAAACAGCTCTGCAAACATTGTTGGATGGTGTTCGGCTGCAATTTTTACTGCGTCTGCTGGTATTGCATCCGGGCCTGATGCTTTATTTATTTTAATCCTCTTAGTCAGTGCTAAGATTTCTGGGACATCAGTGTATTGTGGCCTTGAGACGAATGCCTCCGGCTCGAAATTGACTGTTGGATAAGTTTACAGATTACAGTGTCGTAATATTGTTGGCTAGTTTGTCAGGATCAGTTGGCATTGGTCGTCTTGCCAGCTTTCCCATTACGAACTTGTACGCTGTTCCAAAAGGTTGGGCATCTGCATCTGCGCAAAGTTCTTTCCAGCAACTAGCCTTGCTTTGCTTTATCTCCTTGTTTAGTATGGCCCTTTTATTTTTATATTCCTCCAATAGTTGAGTGAATGTGTCCCTGCCGCGTGCCCGTTGTTGCCGGCGTCTCGCTCGATGACATTGATGTCTCGCTTCGGCTATTCTTGGGTTCCACCAATATACATACGTGCATTTTCTCCATGCATCTTGCGTATCTTTGATGCATCACAGGCTTCCCGGAGGATGTTGCAACTATTGTTTGCAAGGATGTTAGCGTCTGAGCATGCCCGTTGATGAGCATTGCCAATCATAAAAATCAGAGCATCTGTGTTTAGTGTTCCAGCTCTGGAATTTAGTTTTGGTTGCCCTATATGGCATGTTCCCAAGTTTGATTTCTATTACTTGGTGGTCGCTATGCGTGTATTCATCCACTACTTCCCATTTGGCGTATCTTCCTAGATTTGCAGTTGCGAAAGTTAGGTCTATTATAGAGCCCCTTCCTGCCTTGCTGTATGTGTGTGTGTTGCCCACATTCAGTAGGCACAGGTTAAGAGAGGCGAAAGCGTCCAATATTACTCTTCCTCTACTTGAGCTCCTAGAGCTACCCCACTCTGTCGCCGAGGCATTAAAATCACCCGCAATTATTATTTTGGAGCGTCCTCTAAATAAAAATAAAAATTATACTTGAGTAGCTCATGAGCGAGTGAGCCAAAATTAATGGCTCACTGAACTGAGCCACTGAGCTTGTTCCTTCAATATGGCTCAGTAGCTTATTTTGGCTCACTAGCTCATTTAAGCTCACAAGCTCATTTTGGAACACTAAATCATTTTGGCTCACTTGCTCATTTTAGCAGTTTTTTATACCCTGTACCCATAGGGTAAAAGGGTATATTAAAGTAGCTAAATGTATGTAACAGGCAGAAGGAAGCGCCCCCGCAATTTAAAAAAAACGATAACTAGAGCTGTATTAAAGATATCGTATTTTTACTTGCCACACCTAATTATATTCCCAAACTGGACTAGCTGACAAAATTTTCTCGAAATCGGACAATAAACATCGGAGATATGCCTATATCCGTTTTGTACTGAAATGCCAAGACGGCATTGGCAGATAAGAAAGAGCGAGATAGCATGCGTTGGCTGCTGCTGCATGTTAAAGGAAATTTTGTTTTGAATTGATTGCGATTTTGAGGTTGTTCGATCATTTGTCTAGTGACTATGCAGATCAAGAGAGTTTAAAATTTTTGCCACGCCCACTTCCGCCCCCGCAATTCAGAAAAAAACTAATTATTATAGCAGTTTTTAAGGAATCACATTCTTATTTGGCACACCTAATCATCTGACCAATTTTAGTCGAAATCGGACAATAAATATCGGAGATATACGAATGTGCATTTTGAACTGAATTGCCAAGGCGACACTAGCTGGAAAGAGTAAGCGAGAAAGCATGCGTTCGCTGTTGCGGCATGTTAAAGAAAATTTTTTATGAAATTAATAGCTATTTTGAGGATGTTTGACTTTTTTTAATATAATAACTAGTTGGTACAGGGTATACTCAATGTCGGCAGTGACGATTTGCTTGCTTCATTTCAAGTTGGTTGCGATCACTATCGGCTCATGAGCTATCAGTAAGTTAGCCAGTAAGCCATATGAGTGGGTTGGCTCACTTCCAAAAAAGACCTAGTGAGCCGGTTCACCTCAATGAGCTGCTTTTACCAAAGTATAGTCAAAATGCTAATTAATGGCAAACCGTTGACCAATTTAAAATCTCCTGCAATGTTTAGGAAAGAATGTTCGAAAAAATAATTAATGATGATGCAGTATTGAATATCTTCCTTCATTGTTGTAAATCGGTTGGCAACACGTCAAAAATTAATAACCTATGTAAAGGTCACTTTGCATTAAATGCTTTGACAATTTTTATCAGCAAAAAACTAAAAATTCAATATGTAAGCTGTGCAAGGTGTATGAATGAATTTTTGTACAACATAATTGGAAAAGAAGCATATGATTAATTTGCTAAATATGAATAAATTGACCCAGTGTGTGAATCAAAACTTAGAGACGTTAAGCACATAACTGCGATAGCCTGATACAGACTAAATCTGCTGTAATAAGTGTGGTTCTGTCGATTTCGGTTAACCGGACTTGACTTGCGCATACCAGTTTTAAAGTCAATTGGTTGTCCAAATGAAATTAATACTGAATCTGCTTTTCCTTCAATTTAGTTGTTAAAAAGTGGATTTGGCCTACCGGGGAAACCACTATAAAAAAAACGCGACCTAAACTCTACCTCAAAGGTGGTGCGGAAAAGAGTTCATTTTGGAAAAGAAACCAAAAATGTAACAATGCAACATGTTTTTGCTTTTTAATTTCGCCAGCAACAGTCCCAAAATGTTATTGTGATTGGATTGGATTTCACAATAATCAATTCTCTGCTAAGCTAAATATTAATTTTTTAGCCCCCATGGATATATCCCAGCTATTTATTGCCATTACAGGCAAAAGTAGGTAATCTGAGTTAAATTTCATAATGTCCTTTCCTATGTATATCTCGGTGTAAGAGGCATTTTAGGTATTTTTATACCCTGTACCCAAAGGGTAAAAGGGTATATTAAAGTCGCTAAAATGTATGTAACAGGCAGAAGGAAGCGTTTCGACCCCATAAAGTATATATATTCTTGATCAGATAACAGCGAGTCGATTGAGACATGTCCGTCTTTCCGTCTGTCCGTCCGTATAAGCCACTCGATCTCAGAGACTATAAGAGTAGAGCCACCAAATTTGGTGTGAGATCCGTTAATGTCAAAGCAGGTCAAGTTTGTTTCAAATTTTAGCCACGCCCACTTCCGCCCCCGAATTTAAAAAAAACGATAAAGGGCTGCTTTCAAGATATGTATTCTTACTAAACCTAATTATATACCCAAACTGGACCAACTGACAAATTTTGTCGAAATCGGACAATAAACATCGGAGATATCCTATATCCGTTTTGTATGAAATGAAGGCGGATTGGCAGATAAGAGAGAGAGAGATAGCATGCGCCGTGTGCTGCATGTAAAAGGGAACTTTGTTTTGAATTGATTGCGATTTTGAGGTTGTTCGATCATTTGTCTAGTGATACGCAGATAAGAAAGTTTAAAATTTGCCACGCCCACTTCCGCCCCCGCAATTCAAAAAAAAATAATTATTAGAGCAGTTTTAAGGAATAATTCTTATGGACACCTAATATTATGGCCAAAGTGATATTGACTAAATTAGTCGAAATCGGAAATAAATATTGGAGATATACGTTAATGCGTTTTGTACTGAAGCGCTTAGGGCGACATTGGCTGGCAAGAGTGAGCGAGATAGCATGCGTTCACTGTTGCGGCATGTTAAAGAAAATTATTTATGAAATTAATCGCTATTTCGAGGGTGTTTGACTTCATTTAATATAATAACTAGTTGGTAAGGGTATACACAATGTCGGCAGGGACGACTTGCTTGCTTCATTATTACGATTAATGAGCGCAGCCAGTTCCGTGTTCTTCTCGTGGTGTTTAGTCCCAGCCTGACTAAGTAGTCTTGATGCCACGGCATCAACAGCTTGGCTGTCATCCCGCTCAAAGACACAGTCACATATGACCAATACTAAGAACAACTACAAGACTAAGCAGTTAATGTCAATCTTCAGACTGGTAATCAATGTCAAACTAACATGACAATAATCACGGCACACTTACATGACATAGTTCCCTGTAATGTGCTAAGTTACCAGACCAATATTATAGAATACAATAGAGATGGACATTAAAGTCCTTAAATGGAAAAGATATAAGACACGGTACCAAAGGGTATCACCGTTCATACCTATTTATCTCCGAATATTTATTGAGTAGATTAAATCCGAGTGCCTTCAACCCACTTATATTTAATTTTTTTATTACCTATTAATGGTGGGGAAAAATATAACTGTGGAAAAGGAAAAGAATACTTATACCTACTTTTTGATGATAGAAAGTAACTGCTTTTCTATATATACATTTATCCGCAACTTATTGCTTTAAAGTCAAATTCTTTTCTTAAAACTTTGACCAAGTTTATCAAGTGGGAGTTGGAGTTGGATAAGTGCTTGTGTTCTCAAGTCGAGTTGAATCATTTTATGTTCTTAGTCACCCAGACTAGACAAAAAATAAAATAGATTTAATTTCATTCATCGTTCTTCAAGTAATGATTGGTGTAAGCAGTGTTTGTGCTTATAGAGCAATTTCAATAAAAATTTGCTCTGCTTCCGCTATTGCTTGATTTCGAAAGGCTACGTAGATAGCAGAGAGCAATAAAACAAAACGATTGCTATTCTGCTCGTCCATAGCATAGATGAAAGCAAGAAAGGGCTTTTGGTTTTTTTTTTTTTTTTTTTTGATATAGGGGGGGAAGGATTGAAAGCCGAAAAGTGCGGTATAGAATCGGTTAAATTCACCTCACCCGCTAAACCCCTTTCTATTCTCCGTGTCCCTCTGTCTCGCGGAACCAACGCATGAAGTACTACTTCGCGAGGGGGGGCGGCTTAAGAGAGAAGTCTTATGGCGCTGACGTTCAGCGCGACGCAAGAATTGTATGATTACTGCAGAAATGTGGCTAACTGCTAGCCAAGTTAGCTAAGTAGGATATCCACACAGTCAGTGACTATAAATGGCCTCCCTATGCCTAGGGTTAGCTCTTCCCGTTCAGCAGTAAATCGGGGACAGACAATAAGGACGTGCTCCGCGTCTTCTGTTACCCCTGCACAGTCTCTGCAAAAAGGGTCCGTCTCGTGCCTAAATATGTGCAAATAAGATTTAAAACAACCATGTCCTGTCAGTATTTGTGTCAGATAGAAGTCCGTCTGGCCATGTGTGCGAGTTAGCCATGGACGAATATCTGTTATCAGTCGTCTTGTCCAGCTGCCATTTAATGAACTCGCCCATCTTCGTTGCCAACAATCCAAAGTGATCTCACATCTCTGCCGGCCCTGGACGGTATTAGTGGCTTCGATTGCCAAAATATCTAAGGGAGTCATCCCAGCGAGTACCAACGCTGCGTCCTCCGAGACGGTGCGAAATCCGCTAATCACACGCAGCACGCATGTGCGGTACAGCGATTTGCACTCGCGATTGTAGGATGGGATTTGCATGGCAGGGGCCCAGATTCTTGCAGCATACATAATGGTGGATCTTATTACCGATGTGATTAGTCGTCTGCTTTTCTGGCGTGGCCCTCCGATATTACTCATAATTCGAGTCAGAGCTGAGGTCGCCTTTGCAGCCTTATTAGCCACGTATTGCAAGTGGTGCTTGAAGTTAAGCCTGCGATCCAAAAGTACTCCGAGGTATTTTAGTGCTGGTTTGGATGGGATTGTGCATCCATTGACTTCGATTGTGGCATTTTTCTTCCTACTGCTTATTAAGACGGCTTCTGTCTTATGCACAGCTAGAGAAAGCGAATTACTGCTCATCCATTCCATTATTTTGTGAATGATTTGTGAATAATTTGCGCATCTCGAATGTCCTTCGCCACCGTTACAACTGCTATGTCATCGGCAAATCCCACGACGCGGCAGTTTTCTGGTATTTGTAAATGCAGCACAGCGTCATCCATGACGTTCCATAAGGTAGGCCCCAGAACCGAGCCTTGGGGTACACCTCCGGTGATTGTGTGCTGCTTCCTTCCACTAGAGGTGTCGTACAGCAATATCCTGTCGGAAAAGTAGCTCTTTACCAGATTGATTAGGTACTCCGATATGTGTAGTGCCTGCAGCGATTGGATGATGGCTGGCCAGCTAGCAGAGTTAAACGCATTTCGCACATCCAGCGTCGTTATTAAGCAATATTGCTTGTTTCCTCCTTTCCAGCGCTCGCCCTCTATTGCTTTGCAGGCAATATGGGTTACGGCTTGTATGGCGTCAGTTGCACTGCGTCCCTTTCTAAATCCGAACTGCTAGTCTGACAGTCCATGCCGCTCCTCCAATTCTTTCTCCAGTCTTTCGGAGATTATCCTTTCCCCACTACGTCTAACATACACAGTGGTCTGTACGCTGATGGGTCTTCGCCGTCTCCTCCTTTGGGTAGAAGGACCAACCGTTGGATTTTCCATCTCGCTGGGAACGCACGCCTTCGTATGCATGCGTTAAACAGCTCTGCAAACATTGTTGGATGGTGTTCGGCTGCAATTTTTACTGCGTCTGCTGGTATTGCATCCGGGCCTGATGCTTTATTTATTTTAATCCTCTTAGTCAATGCTAAGATTTCTGGGACATCAGTGTATTGTGGCCTTGAGACGAAAGCCTCCGGCTCGAAATTGACTGTTGGATAAGTTTACAGATTACAGTGTCGTAATAATGTTGGCTAGTTTGTCAGGATCAGTTGGCATTGGTCGTCTTGCCAGCTTTCCTATTACGAACTTGTACGCTGTTCCAAAAGGTTGGGCATCTGCATCTGCGCAAAGTTCTTTCCAGCAACTAGCCTTGCTTTGCTTTATCTCCTTGTTTAGTATGGCCCTTTTATTTTTATATTCCTCCAATAGTTGAGTGAATGTGTCCCTGCCGCGTGCCCGTTGTTGCCGGCGTCTCGCTCGATGACATTGATGTCTCGCTTCGGCTATTCTTGGGTTCCACCAATATACATACGTGCATTTTCTCCATGCATCTTGCGTATCATTGATGCATCACAGGCTTCCCGGAGGATGTTGCAACTATTGTTTGCAAGGATGTTAGCGTCTGAGCATGCCCGTTGATGAGCATTGCCAATCATAAAAATCAGAGCATCTGTGTTTAGTGTTCCAGCTCTGGAATTTAGTTTTGGTTGCCCTATATGGCATGTTCCCAAGTTTGATTTCTATTACTTGGTGGTCGCTATGCGTGTATTCATCCACTACTTCCCATTTGGCGTATCTTCCTAGATTTGCAAATCAGATTTAAAATCACCCGCAATTATTATTTTGGAGCGTCCTCTAGCATCATCTACTAATTCGTCTATGATGGCAGTAAAATCATTTATTCCAATACTTGGAGCAATGTAGCAGCTGTAAATGTACACGCCGTTGACCTTTGCTCTTACGTAGCCTCTTCTTTTGCTGGTCTCCTCCAGTTGTAGCTGCATCTGCCTGCAGCTCTAAATTGCGGCTTCGTATCTCGCATTTTGGACCCATTGCATACTCCGCCCCTATGTGGCTCGGAGAGGGTTGCTATGTCAACGCCCAGCTGCCTGACGGTCTGTTTTAGCAAGTCCTGGGCAGCTCTGCAATGGTTAAGATTAAGTTGTAGGAGCTTAATCTTGCCGGATGGATTTGGATGCCTTCTGGTACATTGGCCACACTCTACTTAATGTGTTGTGTGCTGTGTTTGGTGCCTCATATCTGTGGCAGAGAATACAGCGTGCGGTAGCGGTACATGATTTGGAGGCGTGGTTGCCTGTCCCGGAGTTGAAGCATAATTTGGATCAATACTTGCTTCTGCACCTGGACGCTGTGTGTCCAAAGTCGAGACAACGGAAGCAACGTCTTGGCTCCACTTTCTTTCTAATACGACAGACTGCCCATCCTATTAGTATTTTCTCGGCGGTTATTAGTTTGTTTGCCAAGTTGGTTGGCATCATCATTGTGGCAATTTAAGTGCCTCTGTATGACTTGCGCATATTTGGGAATGACTCTGATGGCAGGTCTTCTTCAATAAGCGTAAACGCTGATTGAAGTACCTCCTCTGCAGTTGTCCATTCGGGTATGTCCCTTATCTCCAGTATGACCTTTTCTGAGATCATTTTCACTTCCGCCGTTTCACCAAGAGCCTGTCGGAATGCTTGCTGCAGTAACGGTGTTGCCACATCATCAGTCTTGCTGATTTGTAGCAATATTTCTCCTGCCGCAGTGCGCCTTACTCCGCAAACATTTTCCTTATATTTCTGAAGCGTACTGTTTGATTGCACTGAGCTTAGCATCTTCGAATAGTTCACCGGGTCGCTGCACTTGACCATGATTCCATCCGGTCTTCTCTTCTTTGGGGCTCTGTGCTTTACCTTCACCTTTTGCCAAGCTGGTTCGACTTGTTTCTTTTCGTTGCTTAAGTGTTCCTTGATAACTTCAGAATGGCTCTGTGGTTGCTGTCTAGTTTCAAAGCCAGCTTTAGCCTTTTGCTTGCCAGTTTTCTCCTTGATTGGCTTGTTAGTGTTAGCTTGTTCATTTGCTGAACACTTTTTCTGGGCAGCCAGTTGGGCACGTATGTCAGTTATAATGTCCCGCATCTTGCTTATATCGTCCTTCATGGCCTGGTTTATGTGATGTACGGGTTTTGGCTCCATATCAAGTACCAAGTAGGCAAAATTGTCCATGATCTGGCCAAGTTCGCCAATTTGTTCTTCTAACGGAGCCTTGGTGGCTTTCTGCCTTTTGGATGATGATTCCAAAATCACGCTTTGGGGGCTGTTATCTCTGCCTCGTTTTGGCGTGTCGCTTTCCGCAGTAATTACAGCAAATGAGGCTCCTGCTATTGTTTCAATGTGTGTCGCTGGTGGCGCCGATGGGGGTGCAGTTGGCGGAGATCTTGCCAATTTTGCACATTTTGCGAATGGATTCGCATTTAAATTCTTGCTGTGTCCAACGCTGTTGCTGTTGTCGCTGCTGTTGCTGCTGCTGTTGCTTGTCGCTTGATCCGTAGTAGTTTTTTCCTTATTCAAAATGGTTGCAGGGGCCTCCAGAATCTTTGCCCCAGCCGTGACAGAGGTCACGGGTGGATTTCTACTCTTGTGGCTGCCACCTAGAGTAATTTTGTTTTTTCCAGACATTTTTATAAGATTAATGTTGCATTTTATACCTGCTGCCAGGTTGTTGATAATGCTGCCGGCCGATTCGGCTCAGACTCAGAGTACAGACGCGCTGTGGATTTCAGGGAACTACTGTGTACTACTAGATAGGTTTAGGGTACTTCCTTGGGTTGTCCTGGCAATTGTGCAAAGGGTATTTACTTGCCAAGGAACTACTTATCTTGTTTGTATGTGTTGCCCATAGCTCGCAAATAACTGTCGACCGTTTCTCGTTGTCTGCAAATAAGTGTCTTTTACTGACTCTTTACGAAAAGACTCAGCGAGCAACCGATTTATCGGCTCTTAAATGAGATCGCTCGCGCTCGGAGCGAAACCGTTTTGTTCTATACTTTTTTGTTCTGGTTGTTCCAAGACCGTTTCGTCGTGTTTAGTGAAGCAAAAAGTCTTTTGCGTATGTATTGGTATACATTCACACGCATAGGCAAGCAAATCGTTAAGCGTCTGACTGTCAAACGAAATATATGATATGCGATCGTGGATTGAGTGTGTGAGTAAACCGTAAAGACCGTTTGCGTTGAGTTTTTCGGTCAATCGGTCTTTTGCTGAATCTCATTGTGCGAGCGTTTCTCGCTTCGCTCCTTACGCACTGCTCATTGAAAGACCGATATACAAAGCGCTCAAGGAAAAGAACTCAACAGAAAACACAAATGAAGACAGCATGAGTCTCTTGCTCAGAGCGAGAGCGAGAGAGTATGAAGTATTTCGGTTGTGCTCGCAACGAGAGCGCAGAAAAAAAAACGGTCAACAGTTATTTGCGAGCTATGGTGTTGCCTATAAGAGGGCAATGGACTTGTGCTGCCCAAAAGTAGGCAACAGTTTCAGCTACGTGATTTCGTTTCTATTCGATAGCCCCGCTGTGCATCGCTGGCAATCAGCTGTTATTTGCCAGCTGTTGGTCCGCACAACTTGATTAGCTCGCCGGATAAAAAGCAGTAAAAGTGGACGATAGAGAAAGTCCCACTATTCCACCACCAAGAGAAAGCGCGGGACGACGTGCTCTCTCCTGCGTATCCAGCCCCCCTCTCATGGCCGACGGCACGTCTGTCAACAAAAAGGGAATGATTTCGTATTTAGCGTCTTGCCGGCGCAAGTGCCCAGCCCTTCGGATGTCAGGTGAGTGGCCCTGCCTCTGTGAGCCTCATCTGACAATTTTGTTGCACCTTTTTTAGGGAATACACTTCAATTTGCACACTGGAATACGGAGCGACTATATAACCCGACCGCACCCTATGATCGAGAAAGGGTTGTAAATGTATGTCCGTGTTTGTGGGCAGAGGGACGCACAGGCAAGTGCGGGAGGGGAAAAAAGTCGCGATCACGCATTTACTTGTGCGTCCCTCTATCCACCAACTCGCACATTTATGACTACGTTCTCGAACTCGCGAACGTTCCTTGTGCGTCCCTCAGTTGAGTATGCGTCCCGCATTCACTTGTGTGTCCCTAGTGGCGACAAGAAGCTTGATATTCAAAAAGAAACGGAATAGATCAGTCGACTTGTCCTGTTTAGTTTTGAAAATATATACATAAAGTAACAACAAAAGAATTCAAAAAAGCAAAAGAACAGTGAAAACAAAATTTAAAATAATAAAAAAAGAAACAAATCTATATATGTATATAAAAATGAAAGCCGTTTTCCTTGGTCACGACATCACGCGTGAACCGATGGACCGATTTCACTAATTCTTTTTTTGTTGGATTTGTTATTATTAGGAGAAGGTTCTTACGTTAAAAAATGTTAAGAAAATCTCTCATGCCATGGTTTATACGCAATTTTTGGCAAGACAACACAAAATAGTCGTAGCAACCTTTTAAAAATCGATCTGTTTACAGAAATCAGTTTGAGTCAAATAAAGAAAAAGTTCGATTTGAAATCCACAAAAACTTATTCATAAAATTATAATATTTGCAATTGAATTTTCGTTTTTAACAATGCCAGCAACCAGACGTACAAGCTTAGGCCGCAGAACTCGAAATACGTCAAATCAAAGATATATAAGAGCAAATCAAACTGATGAGCAACGCGAAGCGCGAAATGAACTTGAACGGAATCGATTTGAAGATAGAAATTTTGTGTTTAATCCCCACAGAGCTGCATTCAGTTATAATGTGGCAATTGATTACAGTTCAGCGAAAATTGTTGCTATTGGACAAATGAGTATTGTGTGTCCACATTGCAAGGCATTGAAATTCAAAAATGAAGCCCCTGGGTTATGTTGCGCCAGCGGCCAAGTCAAATTGACGCCATTGGTACCGCCACCAGAGCCACTACGTTCATTGGTATCTAGAATTGGTCCAGATTCTCATCATTTTTTGACTCAAATCCAGCAGTACAATAATTGCGTTCAAATGACATCATTTGGGGCAACAAAAGGTTATGCGAGACAATTTTATGGCTACTTTCAAAGTAAGTAATTATAATGGTAAACAATTTTTTTAGTTTTACTACCTTGTGAGGAAAGATATAATACATCTTACCACACAAATACATGAAATACATAATATATGCTTAATAATACATCTTACCACACAAATACATGAAACACATAAGCTATATTTTTTGTAAATCACTCCCTCACATTTTATCGAAATATAAGTGTACATGATATACATAATGTTGCTCGCCCAGCCAATATGTGCAAACGTATGTTAGCAACATGTCATGTGTTAGCAACATGGCGAGAGCTTAGCAACATTAAAAGCTAAGCAACATCGCAAGTATTGGCAACATAAGCTGAGCGCTAGCAACATACGTGAGAAACATAAAATGTTCATGTACACAAATATACATATACGCATGCAGACACACAAGAACACATGAAGACCGAATAAAACAAGAGAGAACGAGCTGAGAATGCGTGAGAACCAAACTAAACGATCATATGCTCGTAAACAAACATCGAACATATGATCGTAAAAAAATAATGCAACGGCGGAATAGAAATGTCATCGGACTTTGTTGCGATGACGTCAGTGGAATACACCAGCAGTTAGGTTGTAGGCTGATGCGGGCGGGCGGAATGCATAAGCATTACCGAAAACAAGAAAAACAAAAGAAACGAAAATTCTCACGCATGAGAATTATGAACAGCTCGTGGGCTAGAGCGGGAGGGCGGCAATGCATAAGCATTGCCGAAATATTAAACATACACACACACACATACGCAACCAACCGAAAGCCACGCTCAGAGAGCAGCTTTCGGAATAGCTTGTAGGCTAAAGCGGGAGGGCGGCAATGCATAAGCATTGCCGAAAAACGAAACCAAGAACTGCGCTCAGAGTATACGATCGGCTCGTGAGCGGGAGAGTAACGGCCGAGAGAGCGAGGTTATGCGTGTATGGGTGAGCTGTGATGGATGTGAGAGCGCCGCGTAACATGTGTGGGTGTATCAGCGGCAAATTGATGGATGGTTTGACAGCCACTGGAAAGTGGCTGCAACAACTAAAACGAAGAGAAATTGTTAAGGGCGGTATAATTTGAATAAAATCAAATTAAATTTATATGTTTACAACAAAAAGGGGTGAATTAATGCTAATTTGGAGACATTATCGTTATTTATATATATTTTACATTTATATTTTCAGTATGTATTATTATTTTATATTTGGTTATATTTTCTTATATTTATTCAATATAGCCATGTATCTCATTTAATTAATCATGTATATTTAGTTTATTATATTGTATTAGGAAAAATTGTTATTTACTCTTAAGTACAAAAAGAGAGATGCATGGTGGATAAAAGTGGTGGCGGTGGCGGAAATCGCGGGGCCAGCGCGAGACCAGGAGAGAGCCGAAAAGGAGACGCCGTTGGCAACCAAGGCTGGGAGTTCAGCAGACCAACAGGCGACGCATGCAAGGTGAAAGACGAGACACAATGTGCAGGCGATGTCTGGGCGATGAACCACCGGTGCCAGCACAGAGAAGAGTCGCGAACTTTGACGTCCAAGGATGGATTCAAAACCCATCACAGGCATGCAGGCGATGTGGCGGCAATGAACTGCTGTATGGCGGCGGGAAACGCAAACCGGTTCCAGCCTACAAGGGGCGAGCAGGGACCGGTGCCGGCAGCTCCCAGAAACTAATAGGAAAACTATTAGAAGAAGAGAGCCAACTATCAGCGGAGATTAGCATCGAGGGAATGACAATGCAGGCAACGGTGGACTCAGGTGCCACCAGCAGCTTTGTCAGCCAAGGCCTAGTGGAGAAATTAGGAAAATAGGCATTTCTCACCCAAACGAGAAAACAAGTACGACTAGCAGACGGCGCGACCAAAGAAATAACATGGCAATGGATCGCAAACGTACAGTTTGGAAACGAGAGAATTTAAATGTCATTCCTAGTTCTCCCAGGTGGAATCGACGCTATAGTGTTGGGCTGGAGTTTCAAAAAGAGATGGGCGCTACAATTAAGTGTGCAGGCCACGCAATAAATATCCCTCCAAGGTGCAGATTGAACGGTAAGCTGACCGAAAGAATATCAACAGCAATAGTAACTGATGCACCAGAAACGGAAGTGGGGGATTTTATGAAACAAGAACTGGCAGAATTGGCAAAAATATCAGGAACGTCAAATGTAGGCATGCACACAATTACAATGTGCGATGATAAGCCGATAAAACAAAGATATTACCCAAAGAACCCGAAGATGCAAGGCATCATAAATGAAAAGGTCGATGAGTTAATGGCAATGGGATATATCGAGCGGTCAACCAGCCCGTACAGCTCACCAATAGTAATGGTGAAGAAGAAGCAAACGGGGAAGTGGAGGCTGTGCGTTGACTTCAGACAAATAAATGCAAAGTCAATAAAGGACGCGTACCCAATGCCAAGAATAGACTACATATTGGATCAGTTGCGAGAGGCGAGGTATATCAGCAGTCTAGATTTGAAAGATGGCTACTGGCAAAGCCCGTTGGAAGCAAACAGCAGGAAAATGACGGCGTTTACTGTACCCGGCAAAGGACTATACCAATGGAAGGTAATGCCATTTGGATTACACTCAGCCTCAGCAACGTTTCAGAGGGCCTTGGATATGGTGATAGGACCAGAAATGATGCCGCACGCATTTGCTTACCAAGACGATATAATAATCGTAAGTCGAACCATAGAGGAACAAAAGGCATACCTGCGGGAAGTGTTCAGGAGACTGAAAGAAGCAAATCTGCGAATAAATCCAGAGAAATGCCAATTCTTTCGAAAAGAACTACGATTCCTAGGCCACCGAGTAACAGAGGTAGCTGCAATAGCCGAATTAAAACCTCCAAAGAACACGAAAGAGCTACGGCAGTACCTAGGCGTGGCATCATGGTACAGAAGATTCGTTCCGGGATTCGCAACACTGGTGCAACCGTTGAACTCCCTGTTAAAGAAGAAAACGAAATGGATATGGGAAGAGAAACACCAGGAGGCATTCGATATGGTGAAAGAAAAACTAGTAGCCGATCCAGTATTGACTTGCCCAGACTTCTCAAAGATGTTCATACTCCAAACTGATGCAAGCAATTACGGAGTAGGGGCAATTCTGACCCAGAACACGGAGGAAGGAGAACGAGTCATATCCTATGCCAGTAGGATTCTAAATCAGGCAGAACAGAAATATTCAGCCACAGAAAAAGAATGCTTGGCAATAGTATGGGCAGTCAGAAAACTAAAACCATACTTGGAGGGTTACCATTTCAAAGTGGTAACAGATCACATGGCATTAAAGTGGCTGAATAGTATTGAAAGTCCTACAGGACGAATCGCAAGGTGGGCATTGGAATTGCAGCAATACGACTTCGAAATAACATACCGCAGAGGCAAATTAAACATTGTGGCAGATGCACTGTCAAGGCAGCCATTGGAGACGTGTCGACGAATGGAAGACAACAGCATACGAGTCAGGCAAGCGAACAATGGATGTGAATGGATAAGTGAAATGTATAAAAAAATTAAAAGCAATCCGCAAAAGTATACAGACTACTTATCCGAGAACGGGCAATTGTATCGCAACATACCTCACAGAGCGGGCAACGAAGACGTAGTAGCATGGAAACTATGCGTTCCGAAAACGTTAAGACAGCAAGTAATTAACGAGAATCACAACACTCCGACGGCAGGGCATACAGGATCAAGGAAATCAATTGCGAGAGTGGCGGCAAGATACTACTGGCCGGGAATGCAAAGGGACATTCGAACATACGTGAATAAATGCGAAAGTTGCCAAAAGTATAAATCAAGTCAACAACAAGCAGCTGGACGTATGTTGACCCAAATTCCCGAAGAACCATGGGCAACCATTTGCGCAGATTTTGTCGGCCCTCTACCAAGATCAAAACATGGCAATTCCGTTTTACTTGTGATCATAGATAGATTCTCAAAATGGACGGAATTAGTACCGATGAGGAAAGCGTCAGCGTTGCGCACACAACAACTCAGTGAAAAGATACATTGTGGAACAACTTCAAACATTTTTCCATCAACACAATGAATTAGTTGCATTATTCACAACTGCATTAAATGAATCCTAACGCTAAGGCGGTACGAAGTTCGCCGGGTCAACTAGTAACTTATAAGTTTCAAAAAAATTAAAAAAAAAAAAAGGAAATTGCTTTGTTTTAAATTCGTGTCGCACATATATGTACGTATGTATGTATGTGCATAATTTCTTTTTTCTACTTCATTTCCCTTGGTTTTGAAAAAAAATGCAGCAAATTTGTGCCGTTGCCATCACATACTTTTCCAAGTGTACATGTAAAAATATAAGAATTTTACTTTTCATTTCCTTTTATTTTAATTAATTGATTTTACTTAACTTAGATTTACGTTTTATATTTAATTTAAAATCTTATACTTTTATTTTTGTTTTTCGTGTAGGTATATTAACAGTATGGGTATTAAGATTGCACTTCAAGAAGCAATATCTAGTGGTCTTATTAAAGAAAGAACTTTACAAGAAAGCCATTATTTAGAATTAGATTGTCTACGTCACCAATGACGTAGAGAGCGAGATGGGAGTGGTGAACGGGGGAGCTTTCACCACGGCCTGTAATGCTAAGTAGTCTGTAATCTGTAATGTTAAGTTAGTTTTAATCGCATTTATAACGTGGAATAGAAAAGAAGTATACAAACTTACGTGAAGTGAAATTCCCCAATCGGCGTTTTTATTTCTGTGGAACAACCCAGAAGAGAAGGAAGAAATCCACCCCTCTGCAAACACTTTGGTCCTTCGAGCCGGATCTTATTAAAGAAGGAAGTCTATCCTAAGATCAGACCGATCTACTGACGCCCAGCTTGCATCGGTGGAGTTTTCCCTCAGCGCTGCAAAGAAAGTTAAGTGAAAACTTTAATTTTGAAGTCCACATAAGGTGGCAGTGTAAATGTTGTCCGTCTGTATGATTTATCACATAAGGTGTTAAATCAGGCAGCACTTCATTTACACTCATTAAATGACATAAGGTCATTTTTTCATTCTCCTCCATTTTTTTCCTTCAACTTTGTACTGCTTTCCAACGCAGCCATTTTTCCAATCCCAGTTATGTATGTATGTACATATCTGAGTGTACGTATGAACAGTTCCATGATCATTTTTTTCCTACATCAACTGTTCACTCATCCATTCCTTCCAATCCAGCATATGTGCATACATAACTAAGTACATAAGGTACTTCAATACATACATACATACATATCTCCACCAACAAGAAATATACATACATATGTATGTGCATTCAATATCAAACTTACCGTGTGTCGCCGTTTCCAATTTACAGCAAGTGAAGTGAACACTCCTCTGCGAGAAAAAAAAGGTGATTGTGCTGTGTGACATCCTACAATACAAACAAGAAAACATTTAAGTTAATATCAATTAAATTCGCGAATTAAAAAATTAAAACTTACGTTTGTTTACATTTTGAGTCACACATATGTACAGACATACAGAAATGTTCCGATTGTTCACTGTTCCAACACTTGTTATCGGCTCCGTTTTCAAGGTTTACACGACGGCAATATATTTTTTTCGGTAACGCAAAACAGATACGAAATTAACGCGAACGTCCAATAAAATAATTTCGCACTCGTATTATTTCCGCGGTCCGAATTTAATAAATCCAAGCTTGAGTGTTATATTTGATGCGCATATTTTCCGACACACATTCCATCCATAATATATTTTACACATTCCATCCATAATATATTTTACATATTGCATAATAAATATATTTACACACACATCACAGACCCACATATAAATCCTAAATAAATATATAATTTCTCCTACATTTAATTTACACAAACGCATTTTCATAATTGTTTTTTGGTGCAGGATTCCGAAATAAATAAAAGAAAAATATTGAAACATTTTATTAAAAAAAAAGAGATTTTCTAATTCAGTGAACTAATTCCGGATTTTTGCCTTCGTGTTGTTTGTTCCTTAAAATTCGCGCATAAAGACCATTTTGTGAAACCGTCTCCAACGCTACAGCCGAGTCGTTTTTTTTTTCCTGTGAGATTTGCCTATTTTTTTTTTTTAAAAAATTGTGACGGTGGGCACGTCTACATGCAAGGTGTGTGCTAAGGAGAATCATCCAATCCGTCTGTGTCCTCGTTTTCTCCAAATTTCCATCAATGATAGAGTTACCCAGATTAGGCAACTCAAATTATGCCTTAATTGTTTCGCACGTCAGCATCAACTAAAAGAGTGTCCAAGTGCACATAATTGCTTCACGTGCAAAGGTCACCATAATGCCCTACTTCATCGTGGTAACGGTGCGCCAGTGCCAGCGCTACCCAACTCAAACGCCAAGGGCAATCAAGCCAACGTTGTTTCAAACCTTCCGGCAGACCCACCTATTCGCACGCAAAGTTATTTTGCATCAAGTGCGAAGCGAGTCCTTTTGGGAACCGCCATGGTTACCGTGCGTCATCAGGGAGTTTCCTATAGGGCTCGTGCTCTGATTGATCCAGGATCTGAAGGGAGTTTCATAACGGAACAACTTTTCAACCAAATAAAGCTTCCATTCAAAACAGTGACTGCCCACATATCTGGTCTGAGCATGTCGACTCCCGCTCAAGCCCATAAGCTTTCTCAGCTCGTCATAGGTTCTCCATTGATGCCAGAACGGCGAGTGCCCACGTCTGCCTATGTCTTACCGTATTTGGCAGGCAATCTTCCGACGCATATCATTAGCGAGAGTGCCTTGGAGAACCTGCCCAAATAGCCTCTTGCCGATCCGAATTTCCGTCACAGTGCCCAAATAGATTTACTGCTCGGGTCTGACGTGCTTCCGGCAATTTCCTTGAAGGGCAAGGAAACAAACATTTGTGGCACCCTTCTTGGGGAAGAGACCATATTCGGGTGGGTACTGACAGTGTCAATTGACGAGTCCCAAATCGAGCAACGAGCAATCTCCTCGTTTTCCACTCGAGTCGAGCATCCCCAAGAGAGCCAATTAGATAAACTTCTCGCAAAATTTTGGTATGGTGGAGGATCTCCCTGTGAGGAGAATGAAAGAGTCCGACTCCGATTGTGAGGACAACTTCGTCCGAACCAAAAGGGACACCTCGGGACGATATATCGTCAGCCTTCCATTCCGAGAGCCTTGCAACATCCAGCTGGGTCATTCCAGGTCAGGTGCATTGGCTCAGTTCCTTCGGAACGAGAGCCGACTGAGCAAGAATCCAGAAGCACAGTATAACTCGGTGATCCAAGAGTACATAGACCTTGGTCATATGAGAAAGGTTAGTTCTGCAGACGGTAGCTCTGTATTTTACCTTCCACATCATGCGGTGTTTAAGCCAGAAAGCACCACTACTAAAGTTCGCGTAGTGTTCAACGCCTCCAGTTCCTCCACTAATGGGCAGAGCCTCAACGATGTCTTGCATACAGGGCCGGTCCTTCAATCCGACCTAACCATGCAACTACTTAAGTGGCGATATTTCCGATTTGTTTTCAACGCCGATATTACCAAGATGTATCGGCAGATCCTTGTTGACCATCGACACACTCCGTTTCAGCGAATCTTGTTCCGCACACCAAATGGCGAATTAAGCGATTTCGAGCTAAAAACCGTCACATTTGGAGTAAATTGTGCCCCCTTCCTTGCGATTCGAGTCCTCCAAATCCTCGAGCTAGTGAAGTTTTTCGCAGTTTCATGTACGTGGATGACGTACTAGCTGGTGCCCACACGCAACACGAGGCCTGTGAGGCCATTAAAGAACTGTCATGTGCGATGGGGTCCGCTGGTTTCCCCCTACGAAAGTGGACGGCCAATCATAAGCCGCTTCTGTGTGACATTCCGGCAGGCCACCTGTTGAATTCCGAGTTTCTCGAAATCGATGACGCTAGCGTAACCAAGACGCTGGGGATTCGATGGAGAGCCACGACTAACGAATTTTTCTTCGTTCCTTCTCCACTGGAGCAAAAATCCTCCTACTCGAAGCGCGAGGTTTTGTCCCAAATTTCTAAATTGTTCGATCCTGCATGCTGGTTATCTCCATTCATTGCTCGTGCCAAGATGTTTATGCAAACTTTGCGGCTACGTGAGCTCCGTTGCGATGATCCACTTCCGTCCGATCTTGACCAACAGTGGAGCCAGTTTGTGACCAATTACCAGTCACTTAACGAAATCCGTATTCCCAGATGGGTACAATGTCAACCAGAGGTTCACATTGAGCATCACGGGTTCTGTGATGCATCCGAGCGAGCGTATGGTGCAGCTCTGTACGTTCGAGCTGTGATAGGGAACCACAGCTTCACGAATCTCCTTACCTCCAAGACAAGAGTGGCTCCAGTGAAAACCGTTTCCCTC